>NW_006497375.1:402785-418718 GCF_000471905.2 Amborella trichopoda
AAAATTTAGTACTAAAAATGTTTTGACATAAAATAATGCTCTTACAAATATAAAAAAGTATATTAACAATGACTTGAAAATTTTGAGAAGGGCTTGTTTGTAATTTGAACTTACTTTTAAAATCTAATCATCATTCAAAAAGTCAAATGAATCTTTGTAAATTTGAAATTAGGTTTGGAGGGATTTTGAAAAGACCAATATACCCTACTTAAAGTACATGAAATATTTATGGTAAAAAGTCATTTTGACCATGTAAGGGTATTTTATGGTAAAATGTTTTTGGAATACTCTATTCTAAGTTGACCATTAGTATGGTATATTGTAGAATAATCTATAAATATGTATACACACACACACACACACACACACACAAAATTCATAATTTTCCATTCTTGATATTGTAAAAGATAAGAAGTGTCGGTACAAAACATGATGCACCGCGATTTTAAGAGTTAAAAAGAGAAAGAAAAGAAGAAGAAAAAAAAAAGAGAAAAAGAAATTGCACATAACATACGGTAGATCATAGATGCTTTGGATTCAACACTAAAATTGGAACTCCTATGGATTTGGAAATTCTACATAATCAAATTGTGCACAATAGAATTTTTGATATATGAATCTTCTTCAGTGCTCTCCTCAAATACAAGGGGATCCAAATCTGGGTCATCTAATGTCATGGAGACTGTTTGCAAACAAGTAGGTGCATACGCGGGTAACTTTTATACTCTTCTTGAAGGCCAACTTTTATATTCTTCTTTTCTTGAAAATGTGTGAAGGTTAGAATGCACATAAACCGAATCCTCGCTCTTGCAGAAGTCATCATGTTGGGTTTAATAAAGTCAATACGAGAAAAAGTACTCCAATTCCTTTTGCAACAAGATAATGAACAAGGTTGAGTGAGAAGTTGAAATGTTAGTGCTTGCAGCCTAGGGGTACTACTACCATTTTTTACCCACCATGCCATTGGGTTTTATTTGTGTGATAGTCTGCCATAACCTCCCATTTTCCAAAATCAACCAATCAAGCTGTAAATCCAGAAGAATCCATACCAGTACTCGTGTCCATACGTGTCCGACATTGGTACGCGACCCTTT
Source organism: Amborella trichopoda (assembly GCF_000471905.2). The sequence continues at coordinate 403,880 of NW_006497375.1, forward strand.
TCGAAGAATCCATGTAACATAGCCACGATTAAAGCAACAATCTCAAATATTCCGGTCTCTCAAATGTCACTTTTTAGGATTCCCATGTCTATCATGAACGTAATTGAGCACTTAATGAGGGATTCCTATGGTTGGAGCTAGAGGAGATAAAAAAACTACAGTTAAAAATGTCTGTAAACAGAAGAGAGATGGAGGGCTTGGTATAGAACTAGTCATGGACATGAATGTAGCATTCCTTGGCAATTGGTGGTGGCGCTTTTGCCACACAAGACGACAATGACACACTGTAGGAACAGATATTCAACAATAATATGGTCTTGATGAATCTGGTTGGCTGCCCAAAGGCAGGTCCAGTGGAAAGGAATCAGGCACTCAAAGTTTATCACGTCAATATACATGCCTTTCTCAGCCCATATACACTTTCAGCAATAACGGGAGATTGTATTCGATTTTGGAGAATATCCTTCCAAGTGACGGATATTCTCCTTTGGTGATCCTCTGTTATGTCTGTGGTTTGGACCATTTGGAAGGAGTGTAAAAGGAGAATCTTTGATGGCCTTGTAAGGACAAACTCGTGATCACTGTGATTTGATGGGCTAGACTGAGGAAGGACTTCACTCCCTACACCACTTCTGGTTTTTTACTAAACTGGCAGCACATCTCAAGGTTCATCCCATGATTACCTTTAGATCTAATTTGGGGTCGCTCCAAGGCAAATTCAAACTTAACTTTGATGGGTGTTCCAATGGTTGATCCAGGAAGGGCCGGAAGAGGTGGTGTAGTCAGGAATAGTGAAGCATTCATCCTCTTGTCTTATTTAGGACCAATGAGAAACATGACAGATGGCTGTTGCTGAGATGCATGCACTACTTGGGGGGCTAAGCACTTGTAGATGAGGATGGTGGAATGTAATTCCATGAATATCATCAATTGGGCAAAAAAGATATCTCCCTGTTCCTCGTCTTTAGAGCATGTGTTTGGAGAAATCAACGAACTTGATGAGCATTTTATTCCAACTTATTTGGAGGCACTCAAAACGCCATAGTGGATACCCTCACAACGGCTGGTGCTGATTGTGCAGAGTCCAGACTCGGCCATTCTACAATATTTACCCTGAAACAGCTGAGTCTTAATTTTGGGTGTTGTAATACTAGTAGCCTCCTGCCTACAAGGAGCTACTAGCTCTCTTCTCGCTCTTCCCTCCATTCTACTCCCCTCTCCCCCCCTAATTTTTCTCCTCTCACTTCTTCCCCGTTCTTCTCAACATAGGTCTGAATTGTAAAATTTTTGTGGCTACCATAACTTGTGAGTACCACACAGTTTTTCTAATACAATCAACTTTTCTCAATAGGAAAAAAAAAAGAAGAAAAATAAAAAGAGAGGGCATGGAATGGTAGAATGAGAATGAAGAATTTCATGATACTCTGGCAGAAGAAATTCGGAAATCAAAATTTATTGTTAATCATGCATGATAGTTTACTGTTAACCATCTTAAAAATTAATATCTTATCATGCGCATGTTCAATTTGTTGGTCCTGCTGTCCAAAGGAATTATGTTAATGGCTATTTATACATGTGGAGACTTGTTTCCTTTCATGAGGCTGATGATTCTTATCCGGCAGAGGTTTCTTGTATCTCTTCTCTCCCTTATTCTAACCCAATCTACCTCACTCAACATGGTATCAGATCCAAAGATAAAATAAGTCAATAGGCATTTTAGCGATTACTTGATTTTGTACTTCAAATTTTCCGGGGAGGGAGGGAGATATGAAGGGGGTTCTACTCTCACATCATGATAAAACTCTGGAAAGTATGCGAATAGCCTGTTCTAATGGACTACCTCCATGGTATTACAAGTTAGGAGTAGGCAAATTATCCATATATTTCTCTTGACAACATGAAATTCTCCGTGTATTAGGGACGATTACAACTTGTCCACTGCTGAGTTTTAGTCCCCGATACACTAGAATTTGGATGTGTCTTGTGTCTGACACTCATTTCAATCAGAAGTTAATTTTGGACATTACATGTAGGTCTGTGTCCATGTATCATAGCTTGACATTGATCATAATGTGGTAATCAAAGTCAGGGGCAGCGTTTAAGATCAACTTGCTGAGTCTTCATTTTACGGCTGGCACTGTAGTGGAATATCTTTATATGTTATGGTGAAATGTCGAATTTCCATTACTTGGATTCTTTGCAAGTTTCTTACCATCATGCTCATTTTAATCTCATTTGTCAACTTATGGGTGACCTGTTGAAATTTCACCATATTCCTGAGGTTCTGGCTAGCTGACATTATTCATCTCTGATTATTGCTCTTGTTATAATGGTTTTTCCTGCTGCATCATAGCTGAGGCTGGAATTTAGAAGTTCTTTCTTGCATTGTCAAGTTATTCAATAGCATTAGGCATTCAACTCTAGACCTTGAGTTCGTTGGACTTCTTTATTTATTCATTTTTTTATTTTTGTTTTCTGTCCTTTTGTGTCTGTGCTTACTCTTGGGATCATTCTTCCTCAGTGCATTGGTGGGCTTGTTCTTTCCTGCTGTGACTGGTATTATGGCTGGGTCAAATCGTTCTGCATCACTTAAAGACACTCAGCGTTCAATACCTGTTGGAACACTAGCCGCGACCCTTACAACCACTGCTCTATATCTTGTATCCGTATTACTATTTGGAGCTCTGGCTAAGCGAACTGAGCTATTGACAAATAGGTAGCAAGCCCTTCTTCTTATATACCTCTCGCCATCGTTCCGATTTTCTTTTTTACTTTTGTTTTCCTTTCAACAGATTATCCTTGAAGACTTTTTATTTTGTGGATGTTAGATATCCATTTCTATGCTGACTGTTTCTTACAGTATGAAAAGTTAATTGATGGATTTTCCATTGTCTATGTTTTTTTTTTATTGGGTAAGTTCATTATCTATATAGTAGTTTGCTTTTCTTTAGCAATGGAAAAATGCTCCTTTTATTTTAGAAGTCAAGGTATCCTGCAGTTCATTGATACGTTCTTCACTTACTCTATTATGAATGTTGTTGAATCCATCTATCTTGCCCTCTACTCTTCACTGATGACCTTTTTTCTCTAGATCACCAAATACCAACTTTTTTTTTTTGGATTTAGCATGATATTCTCCTCCATTGATCTCTTTGAAATGGCTGTAACAGCCTACTTGGCTAATCAAACCAAAAAAATTCTGGTTATTTTCAGAAAGATACTGAAAAATGCTCTTGTACTATGTCCTCCAAACTTGCAACAATTTTCTGTTTCTGATTTTGGCCCCTCAATTGGGAATTTGACCACGGCCAATCCAATAGAGTTAAATCAAATTAGACTGGCACACAGGTTGGCTGATTTGCAACTATTTTGGCTGATATAACAATAAAAACTGATCTTGTCAGCCTAATTATTAACACCTTCCCCCCTCCCCCCCCCCCCAAATAAATAAAAAAGAAGGAAAAGAGAAAAACTGAGATTTCAGCTAGTCTGCCAAATTGCTCTGCAAATTGCTTATCTGATCAAACTGATTCTTATAACACTATTTCAGACTTGAGAGCCACTATGCTGTGGCCTTGATACACATTTTCTTTCTTCTTTATGATAATGGGAAAGTATACTATAATTTAATGGACTAGGGCACTCTCCTGGCTCATTGGATATCACCAACCAATGAAATGATGGATATTGATGGAGAGAGTGGGACCCACCACAGCAGGACAGGACTCCAAATGGTAAATCCCACTCTATCCATCCTCGCCCTTTTTTTTATTCAACAATGATGATGCCAAGGACCAGAGTTTCCCATGTCAATTGGATATTATCATTTTAGTGTAATTCCCATTTAATAATTTTAGCCATGTACTGGCATAATAGTGTATGGGGCCTGTTTGGTCACCCATGTTTCTATGACTCCACCCCGTCAGTAGAAAACAGCAGGTGGCCAGTCAAATGCTGAATGTGGCTAGTATTGCCACCCATGTCCTGGTTGTTTGAATAGGAAACATTGGGTGAGAACGTGGGTGGCAAACTATCCCCTGTTGGTGAGAATTATACATCAATGCTAACTAATATCTCACAAGACTGCTTCTCTATCTATCGTGCAGGTTACTAACTGCCACAGTGGCTTGGCCTGTGCCTGCAATAATCTATGTTGGGATAATTCTTTCAACACTTGGGGCTGCGCTTCAAAGCATGACGGGAGCCCCACGCCTTCTTGCTGCTATTGCAAATGATGATATCCTCCCTGTTCTCAAATACTTCAGAGCAGCAGATGGAAATGAACCTCACCTGGCTACCCTCTTCACTGCGTTCATATGCATTAGTTGTGTAGTTATTGGTAACTTGGACCTTATAACTCCTACCATCACTATGTTCTTTCTGCTGTGCTATGCTGGGGTGAACCTTTCTTGCTTCTTGCTGGACCTTCTCGATGCCCCGAGCTGGCGCCCACGATGGAAGTTCCACCATTGGAGTTTATCTCTACTTGGTGCTTCACTCTGTGTCCGTATGCTTCTGCCCCCTTTCTCTTTTTCTTCTATTTTTTTATGGAAAAAATATAATTTGGGTCGGGCTTGGAAGGTTATGATCAACCAGAGTCATGTTCATCTGATTAAAAGGTAATCTAGAGAGAGTATTTCCAACCAAAACAGGAAAATGACCCCACCTCAATCATGGGTTTCTCCCACCTACATCACTACCCATCATTTCCCTTGATGATGATGGTTCCAATGGACTGTGATTTTCTATTCTCCGTTGTATTTTTTTAATAACTTTTCCTTTTTCTATTAGATGTGATATTTTTTTTTTTTTACTGTCATGGTGATGGATGCCTGAAAATTGAACACAACAGTTATTTCGATGAGTTGTTTTAGAATCTTCTCTGTTTTCTACCTTTGTCGTTTCCTATTCATGAAAGTGCACATTTTTCATTTTAACTTAAAAAAAAAAACCAAAAACAATCTTTTCTTTTTTCTATTGCAAATCCTCCATTGGTGATATTTGTTAAAAAAAAGCCTTAGTGATGTAAGAAATAGTATCAACATATATAAAGTTACAAACTGCCAATTATACTTATCTTCCCTTTTTTTTTACAGTGAAACAGACATAACAAACAGGATAACTTATCTAGATTTGGGAATGGGGCTGAGGTTGTGGTGGTAGCGCACCCCATACCTCAGTTACACGTTGTGGCTTCTATACCCACCGACGGCTTAAAAAAAGAAAGAAAAAAGCTAGATTTCAATAGATTTCAACAACTTATCTTTTTCTTGTTTGCAGTGATCATGTTTTTGATCTCATGGTCATTCACTGTGGTGTCTCTAGCACTTGCTAGCCTGATATATTATTATGTGAGCATCCAAGGGAAGGCTGGGGACTGGGGAGATGGGTTCAAGAGTGCTTATTTTCAGCTGGCCCTTCGAAGTCTTCGGTCAATGGGAGGTATTAGACAACTTACCTATATTAATTCATCACTCCAATGTTACGTAGATGCTTCTGTTTAGGTGCCATTCCTGTGTGAGACACGTAGGACTGAAATTCTTCTTGATTCCTCTTCTTTCTTAAATTCTTGCTAATTATTGATTTCATCACTTATAAACTTTTATCTTTTTTTTTTAAATAGACCCATATGAATTGTGAAAAATTTTATGGAACTTCCAAAAATATATATTGATTCAGCCAAGGCATAATTGATTTTTTATTGCTACTCATCTTGAAATGGAATATAGTAAAAATTGTTGGATTTAGTTGCGTCTCCATAAAATAGCCTTGTTGCCAAAATTCTCTTTTTGATGGCATGAGGAATTTGATGCCATGTGCCTATGTCTAACACTGACATGTACCTGTGTCCATTTGACAAAGCCCCTCTCTAGATTTGTTAGCACTGCTCACTTGACGAATAGAAAAATGTGGTTTTCTTCATATTATTGAAGAACAAATTTGAAAAAAGAACGGCTTTTTATGGTTATTATACAGCCAGGTATTTTTCACTATCATTGGTTTTTGTTTCTAGCACCAAATAGAGAGAGAGAGAGAGAGAGAGAGAGAGAGAGACTCCAACACTAATCCATACATGTTATCACCATATGAGAGAGACAGTTCTGATCTATTCTTATCATCAACTTCTGCTCTGTGCAGCAAACCAGGTGCACCCAAAGAACTGGTACCCAATCCCCCTCATCTTCTGCCGCCCCTGGGGCAAGCTCCCCGAGAATGTGCCCTGCCACCCCAAGCTAGCCGACTTTGCCAATTGCATGAAGAAGAAAGGTCGAGGAATGTCCATCTTTGTTTCCATACTTGATGGCGATTATTGTGACAAAGCTGAGGAAGCAAAGGTAGCTTGTCGCCAATTATCAGCTTATATTGATTACAAGAAATGTGAGGGAGTTGCTGAAATTATTGTGGCTCGGAGCATGACGGAGGGTTTTCGGGGAATTGTCCAAACAATGGGACTTGGAAACTTGAAACCCAATATTGTGGTTATGAGATACCCTGAGATTTGGAGGGAGGAGAATTTGAGGGAGATTCCCGAGACATTTGTGAGCATTATAAATGACTGTATTGTTGCGAATAAGGCAGTGGTGATAGTGAAAGGGTTGGATGAATGGCCTGGAGAATATCAGAAGCAATATGGGACGATTGATTTGTATTGGATTGTGAGGGATGGGGGGCTCATGCTCTTGTTGTCACAGCTGTTGCTCACCAAGGAGAGCTTTGAGAGCTGCAAGATCCAGGTATATCTGTCTCTCTCTCTCATGTATTTTCTTTTTCTTTGAAAATCCAGTTTTCTTGTGAACTATATCTAATCATTAGAAAGCATGCCATACATTTCCTGTGGAATGTAAATGGGGTATTAACCGCCAGTCCTTAATGACATATGGTGCGGTCGAACTGTGGTTTTTATAACCTGACGTTTACCCAGTTCATCTCCATTGTCTTGAGAGTGTAAGGTGTTTATGGTGTACAAAACCTAGATATTTTAGGGATTGGTTAGTGTGGTGTAGTATGACAGAAATCTAAATTTTTTTTTTTTGAAACTGTTGACATTAAGAATTCTCAAATTTTAATATGGTAGCCTCTATTATGCTTAGATATTAAAGTTAGTATTTTACAGGAGACCTACAAGCATAATTTGTAGATAACCTGTATTATATTACATAAATGTTATACTATATGCTCTCATAATTTTTATTACTTTTTCCTATTTTTTTCATTTCCTCCTTTCCTAGATTTATCTGAGGATCCCATTGGAAAAATCAAGAATCTGAATATCTCATGACAAATCACATCACCTAAGGATAATCTCCAATAATTAAAAAAAACAAAGCCCAAAACTAAGAATTATAAGAAAAAAATGGAAGTCCAGTCTTCTGCATGATAAGCTTCACAAAGGAAAAACAATAATAAAAAACACAACAAATTTACATTATGCTTTTAAGAGCAGGTCTTTTGCATAGCTGAGGAGGATGTTGAAGCTGAGGAGCTAAAAGCAGACGTAAAAAAGTTCCTATACGACCTCCGTATGCAAGCAGAGGTGATCGTGGTCACCATGAATGTCGAGGGGGGCCCACAAGATGATTCCTTGGAGGCGTTTAGTGGGGCCCAAAGGAGGATAGCAGCTCGCATAGCCGAGATGAAGGCTAAGAAAGAGCATGATTCTTCTTCCTCTTCTTCAACACCATTGGTTAATGAGCAGCAAGTGAACAAGTTTCTGTACACAACGCTCAAACTCAACTCTGTAATCCTCCGGTACTCTAGAATGGCGTCCGTGGTCCTCATAAGTTTGCCTCCGCCTCCTTTGAATCACCCCTCATACTTTTACATGGAGTATATGGACTTGCTCGTCGAGAATGTGCCGAGGCTTCTCATGGTTAGAGGTTATAGGAGAGATGTTGTCACTCTCTTCACATAGCCCCCTTTCTCTTTCTTTATTCATCATCTTCACCATCATCAATTCATCTTGTTCTGTTGTTTTTCTTCTTCTCCCTTTTTCTACCATCACTTGGGGGAAGCGGTTTTGTTCATAATTGATTTTACTTGTTTATCTTTTTTGGTTTACCTGAGGCTGAGGTCCATTTATTTATTCTTGATCGAGAAGCGTAAATTTGAATTTTCGAGTTTTGTATTCCTAGGTTTTTCCTTTTCTTCTTTTTCCTTTTTCTCTTTTGTGGGATTTGCATCTTGAAAGTATAGTGGTGTAATCCTAATACACCCTAACCAAAAGGGCAATGTGTTTGTAGGATTTCTATGAGAACCTTTCTTGATGTGTCATTTTCTTACTTCACGTTGTTTTCTTGCATGGATGGAGGTTGAGCTAAGGTTGAATCTTCCGAAAGCAAAAGTAAAGGAGGGATAGTGACTCTCTCTCTCTTTGTGGGTTTTCTATAGCCTATAGGTTTTGTTAAGGTGGGGTCTTCCAAAAGCAAAAGAATGGTAGGGTTAATGAATCTTTCTCTCTGACTCTCTCATAATGGTAATTAGTCTTATTGTACATAATCGCTTTAATTTTTAATCCTCCCTCGTAGTTATATATATAAGAGAATAAGTAGGAAAATGACTTCTAGTCAGATTAGCGTTTCTCTCACATTTTCTTCAAATATATTTGTGAACTCTTTTTGGACAGGCGTTTTTTTAAAAGGTGCGGCTCGTAGGAGGTGGCGACCCTAAATATTTTAATAGGATTTTTAACTAAAAAGGAATCTAGCTATAATAAGATTTTCAACTAAAATAACAGGATTGTATAAAATGAGAATTTATTTTTAATACAAAAAAAGTCACATTCACTTTTAGCCATTAGATGTGAAATCTAAGACAAAAATATGTCACAATATTGCAGAATTTTTTTCTTGGACTTTGTGTTCAAACAATGAGGCATCTCAACCACTCGATTTTAAACAATGAGGCATCTCAACCACTCGATTTTAAATCTAACAGTTGGTGATTAATTGTAACCTTGTATCAAAAGCAAATAGTCTTCACTATATATTTATATATGAAAAAAATTTATAGAAGGTTGCAACCTTTAAATGTAAAATTAAAATGCACTTCAATCTATCACATAACATAAGGTTGTTTTGATGTTGAAAAAACGTATAAGTGATCATCTCGATATCATAATGTATGAATATGAATAAAAAAAAATTCAATTCTAAAAATAGTATATCTTGCAACTAATTATCTAGACTATCCATTTTCAAGTGTTCATAAATCTACTTGATTAGAACTATTTTTAGAGTTTAAGATCTTATATTTAGAGATGGAAATAGATTCTCAAACCGTCATAAGAATTTTTAACACCAAAAATTATATCTATGATAAAATTTGAAGGTGTGCCTTAACTTGATTGTTTAACGTTTCAACCTTTTACAAATTTTCATTTCCATCTCCACATATCGGGAACTCAAAGTAAAGTGACTATATTGGGAAAAAAAATTCAGAATTTTAAACTATTAGAAATACTCTAATAATTCTAAACAAAATAACAAGATATGTTTTGCTCTATTAAATAGATATCTATGTTCAGAAAGAAACAGAAGATGAATGGAATTTTAAGAATTAAAATTACTCCCAAAATAGAGTTAATACAAACGAACTTAAATATTTATAAATATGTTAATATTTATACCAATTTAAAATTTACTTTATATCCAGTGTCTAAGCTGAAGCATCATGCAGTGCACATTGCATATGCTAGTTTCTTTTAATTGGAGGTATTAAATACCAGCTAACACTGAATCGCTCTTTAACATGTGGGAAAATATACACTTGATATTGTAAATATCCTGTATTTTCTCTTTTAAAGAAATAATCGTTTTCATTCAAATGTCACTAATTCACCACTGATCAGCACAAGAAGTGTTTAAAACTTTGACATTTGATGAATTCACTAATATCCATCCAATAATTTATTCACTTTTTTTCTGGAAAATTGATATTTGGACCAAATTTCGAAAGCACTACTGAGGCCTCCAAATAAAAATAAAACCTTACGGAGAAAAAAAAAGAACTCAGAAAAACACGAAGAATATATTTCCATGAATGCTATCTCTTTGCCATTGGAACTGCCAACTGGAACTCTTTGGTGATGCATTGGACCTGGTTCAGGTACATCTGAGTATCATTTTCAGCTGAAAACCCCAACTGTACACCATTCCAAAGGAACAGTAAACTGATACTAACATAAGAGGTACGAAGGGCAACTTATCCCCCAACAGGTAAGTGTGCAAGAACTGACCCCATACTTCAATGACCAGCAAACCCAACAAATAGATTCTACCCATCTTCCCAATAAGCCTGATCCTCTCACCACAACCCTGTTCTGATTTTGCATCGTTAGCCTTCTTCCCCGATGCATATTTCCCGAATTGCAAGGAAAAACTTGACCACATTAGAAATGAGTGCAGCAATAGCAGTACCACTTTTACTGGGTATTCCTTGGTTTCGAATAGGAGAGGAAACTGGGAATAGCAGGAAACTGCACAACAAAAAAAAAGGAAGACTTGAGAGAGAGAGAGACTTTCAGAGAAGAGGGGAAGGGAAGCCATTGCCTGTCATGAATGCAGCATTTAACCATTTTTACGTACATCTACATGTTTTCTTTCTCTCTTTTTTTAAAAAATAATAATATGCTAGGTCAGTTATAGTGTTTCCTCGACAAGTTTCAAAGTTCAAACACTTGACCTACCTCACCTGTACTGATGTGTCTTCCACTGGGCCATATGCCTAAGGACACCTGTTTTAGATGGAAACTACCACATGGTCTTCATATTTTAGATGAAACTACAAAAACTTTCAACTACCACCACCTCAGGACCTCTAACTAGTTAGAGCTAATTGACTATTTTGATTGTTGCAAATGATGTGAATAACTAAAAAGATGAGAAAATGTCGGATCTCCCTTCCTTTTTTAATTATGATGAGAAAGGCGCATTAGGAACCACAACCTAGGATGTAAGCTAGGGGGGGCTACCTTGGAAACACAGTTCTTTATTTCATGAAGACGATTGATTATATAATCTCTTGCATAAACACAAAAAACCTAATTGTTATCACAAATGTCGCTAAAGCTTCCAATAAAGGAAAAGCAAGGACAGGCTGCAATTTAACAAATTAATTATAGCGGTCTAACTTGTGTCATATCTAAAGTGATCTCTTTGAAGTACCCAGCAACAGAGCAGCTAGTGGTCTTTTGAGGTATATTAGAGAAAAACCAAATTACCATATTGCACAGTATATGAACATCCAACTATCAATCAACATTAATAAGGATGAGAGATCCTGGTCAAAATAATGAAGGACGGAATTTTCTCAGGGGTAACTTCCCCCTGGAAGACATTTCCTGAGAAAATTTGTTATACAATTATAATTCAGACATAATGGTCATCCATTCTCAAGAAACACAATGATAAATATGAATATTTAGTAGTTACCAATATCGTCGGATAAATTAACACCACACTGCAGTTTGTACCTTTGATAAAACTAAAAATCGGTCATTGTGGAAGTCCTAATGTCTGCAACAATATAACACAAATTATGATATTGTTTCTCCAACATTTAGATCCATATTATTACCAGTACTCTACCCAAAAAGTGGCCAAGTCTCCAAATTTCAACAGTTCTCCAGTTTGTTGTACAAGACAAATGTCTAATAAATCTCCTCCCTTAACCAGAATTCAAATTTTTATCAAATTTCAGCACAGATTCATACATTTGGATTCAAACCGTACTGATTCAAAACCAAACCATGTTTTACCATCCAGATCTTGGCTCATTGTAATGAACTTTTTATTCCAATATCTCAATCAATATTTCCATTTCAAAGCAAAACCAAGGGCACAAGAGGTTCAGAGATGCATACCTACTGACAGCAAGTTGTAGTGTGCAGCATCTTCTAAGCTACTTACTGCAACAAAACCAAGTGGAATCACAAAGTGCATGGATGCTTTCTCATGAACATGCCAACCAAATAGAAATCCGCAGGTGTAGGCATATGAGACCCATCGTATTATGTGGTCTGGCTTAGGCTGCTTCCATGCTTTAACAAGACATGGAGACAGGGAAAGCAGGACCAACAAGAAGGTTGCCAAAGGAGTGACCTGCAGTTATCATAAAATGCCAGCTGGGTAGATATTACATAATGGACCAAGACAAGTTCCCTAATCCCAAAAGGTAGACGTTACATAATAGACCAAAATCCCACTCTCCCTCATTCCCCCCCTCTTGCAAGCAAGCTCAAAAGACCCCATACCTTAGGGAGAATAGCAAATGGTGGTGAGGCCCCCACCAAACCACCAGTGAATGAAGCTGTGGGAGCTGGCACGTTCAACCCAAGCCTTCTAAGAATGAAACCAATACCTTTATCTGCAATTATGTATAATGTCCAAAAATTGGGAGCCCAATACGCATGGCATAAACCCCTGTCAAATGGAAATAATTGTTGGATGACTTGTTTCATCTGCAAGAAAAACCTACATCAGAAGCAGAGTGTGAGAATAGAACCGATTTGTCCAACATTATGCTTGGACCTCCAAGCCCATGATGTCCCAAAAGCGCTGCACCAAACAAGTAACTTTCACACATGCAGTACAACAATTAACCTTTTCAAAAAAACAAAAACACCATTGGAACTGATGAATTGAAACTCCTATATCAACCTTCTGCCCCTTCTCTTCCACTTATCCAAAGAAACTATGACCCACATGCCCTCCATGGGGGACTAACGGATATCCCACAGAACAATCACCACCTTCTCTCTCAACCTGTGGACCAATAACATAAGCTCAAGTGGACCAATGTTAAGAAAGTTAACTTAAGTGGACCCATGTTTTTAATGACCTCAAGGTTTCTCCTCCATCCAAACCACTAGGTTCCCAATTATTTTTCCAGTGATTAAATACCCCAATAGGAAACTTTTTGAGATTATTTTTCTCATGGAAATTTGTTGATTTCCAGCAAAACCATCCCTTGTATATTGTTAATGGGTTTGATACCTAGTGAACATCAGTCTCAACCTGATGAGATTAACTCGCATCAGAGGTTTCTATCATTTGGAGTTCCTATTGGAGAGATCTATCGGACTGTGATGTTTTTGCTGTTTTATTAACACTGCTTCATCAGCCAAGCCTTTAACAGTGAGAAAATTAAGTCTGCTGTTTGAATCTCTCCTGCAAACCAAACTGGTCTGACCATTAAAATATCCTGCATATGGTCATGGCTCTAATGGGATACACTTTCATTTTTGTGCCTGGTTTCAGTACATACATTTCATTTGAATTGATAGATGAACAGTGCATATTCATCAACTTATGAATTGGACACTCTGCTCGTGAGAACATGTTCAACCCAAATCCTAGACAAGAAACTAGGTCCGTCCTACTTGTCTCAATTGAAACAATTATCTTCAATGATTTCAATTGGTTGATCACCTCAGGAAGAAAAAGGAAGCGCTGTATTGCAAATGACAATTCCAACAAAAATTGTTCCATGAGCTCAAATAAGGCACACAATGAAAGTAGTCTTGGATAAACAATCCATCGGAGTATAAATTAGTTGATGTATTATTTTCTATGTCAATTACTGAGTGAGTTTGGGATCATGCAAATATGACTTTTTACCCGAAGTAGCACCACAAGAATATACAAATGAAAACAAGACAATTCAAAATTACAAATCTAAAACTGAAGAGTTAGAACCTTTAAGGGTAGAATGTTTTGCTAGAATAAGGAAAGAAGACCTCCTAAGAATTCCTTTCATTACAGCTTACCTTCCTATCCCCACAAAAAGCATACATACACACACAGAGACATACACATACACACATACATACATACATACATATTACACACACATACACAGACACACAAAAATAAATACATAAACACACACACACACACACACACACACACACACACACACACATACATACATACATACATACATACATACATACACCCACACATATATACCTACACACACACAGACATACATATCTTGAAATGCATGCCATACATATCTACACACAATACACAGACATAAATACTTACCTACACATACAGACATACATACATACCTCCACACACACAGAGACATACATACACACACAGAGACACACATGCATACACAGAGAGAGAGAGAGAGAGAGAGAGAGAGAGAGAGAGAGAGACATACAGACATACATAGACACACACAGTCATACATTACACAAACACACAGAAAGAGACATACATACATATCTACATACATAGTTACATACACACACACACAGAGACATACATACGTGCACACACAGTCATAGAGACCATATATAAATAGACATACACACACATACATATCAATGTTTACGAACTCGGCTCAGGCCACGAACTTGGCCACTATCCCGATCCGAGTTACTTAGACGAGTCTGAGTGGACTCCCCCGAGTCATGTATGGGGCCCAAAAATCCCTAAAAAATATTAAAAACCCAAAAAAATTGTCAAATAATAAATTAAAAATAGTAAAAGTTAAACAAAACAAAAAATAACAAAAAAGTCCAAATATGCTGAAAAAAATAAAACATGGATTTAGAAAAATTTGATTTACAGCTGGAGACATTATAAAATCCAAAAACAAAGGAAAATATAAAAACTATGGCATATGAATAGAAAACGCAAATCATTGTCAAAAATCCAAGTTGCATATAAAATATTTATACATTGATTTCACTATTTAATACAATTTTTTATATTTTTATTATTTATATACCCCAAATTTTACCTGGGTACTCGGCTCAGCATGAGGCCAACACCGAGTGGAATCCGAGTCCTTGAATAATGATACATATAAATATATATATATATAT
>NW_006497375.1:418738-441367 GCF_000471905.2 Amborella trichopoda
TATATATATATATATATATATATATGTGTGTGTGTGTGTGTGTGTGTGTGTGTGTGCATATGCATGTATGTATGTCATCATCATTATCATCATCATCAAGCCTCATCCCAACTATTTATAGTCCACCATTCAAATCCTATTCCGTCATTCTGCTCTATAAAAGGTCATACCATTAGTCAGACTATATGTCACTATATCTCTTCTAACTACTTCCATCCATGTCCTTTTGGGCCTTCGCCTTGCCATTTTCAAAGCTTTCACCTAAGCCAAACCTCCCCTCCTATCCAGCGTTGTTCAAGGTCGACACGAAACATGGCCAAACCATTTAAGTCTACTTTCCCTCATCTTATAGTTTATTAAAGCCACCCTAAGTTACCCTTGGATGTATTCATTCCGAATTGTAGCTTTTCTTGTCTTGCCACTCATCTATCTCATAACCATCATCTCAACTACACTCATTCTATGAAAATGTTGTTTCTTGACTGCCCAATATTCCATTCCATAAAGAATGACTGGTCTGACAGCCGTCCTATGTATGTAAGCATATATGTAGGTATACATGTATATATGTATGTATGTCTACACACACACAGATATATACATGTCCTCATCAAGAGAGTCCAGCTTTTATCAATCCTTTTCTACATGCTCATGGGGAGCTGTGAGAAGAAAGATGTATTTGTAAACTTCTCGAGAAGGTCCTTTTCATTTCTTTTCTTTTTTTAACTCTCACTAAAAGGTCTGTTGCTATAGTTAAACAGTAAGTAAAAACTCCCTATGCTTGCTTAGTAGAAAAAGCATTGACCATATCATTGAATGAAGAGACTGCACAAAAGGGAAGATCCATGTCTTTCATTTTAGGCTAGGACTAATCAATGCTTTGCCAGAGAGAGCGACAAAGCCCTGTCATTTAGTAATTATTTGACTCGGGACAAAGCCCTGTCATTTAGTAATTACGTATGTAAGCATATATGTAAGTATGTCTACATACACACAGATATATACATGTCCTCATCAAGAAAGTCCAGCTTTTATCAATCCTTTTCTACATGCTCATGGGGAGCTCTGAGAAGAAAGATGTATTTGTAAACTTCTCGGGAAGGTCCTCTTCATTTCTTTTCTTTTTTAACTCTCTCCAAAAGGTCTGTTGCTATAGTTTAAACAGTAAGTAAAAACTCCCTATGCTTGCTTAGCAGAAAAGGCATTGGCCATATCATTGAATGAAGAGACTGCACAAAAGGGAAGATCCATGTCTTTCATTTTAGGCTAGGACTAATCAATGCTTTGCCAGATAGAGCGACAAAGCCCTGTCATTTAGTAATTATTTAACTCGGGGAAGGCAAGATGGTCTTTATCATCCAGTATGAAGACAATGTACTAAGGCATACCCTCAAAAAGTGTTAGAAGATGCACAAAGCAGGTCATCCGTCCTATGCGGTGGCAGCAACATATTTGCTATAAATGTCGACCAAGGGGAGGGCAAGAGTGCTCCTACATCTTAATTCACACAATAAGAAAAACAGTCTCCATAAGTAGTACTGTTCTTCCTTGGAGACTTCGGCATTTTTTTTACGAGATTTATGATCGATGCAGGGGTATGCAGGTCTCCTGGACTCATATCTGGAGGGAGGCAAACCAGGTCGCGGATGGTCTAGCCAAACAAGGAGCTGCTTCTGGTCTTATCTCGGGTTAATTGGGCTTTGGTTTAACTGCCCACCGTTTTCGGGCACTTCTTTTACCCCTACAGCGTTAGGTGGTTCTGTTTTACTTTATTGCATCCTCCATCTTATGCTTTTTTGCAGTTTGGTCACGTGCCTTGGTGACATTTTGTACTCTGATCCTCTGGGTCTTTTTTGTATTTCTCTTATCCTTCAATACAACGTTAACATTATAAAAAAAGTAGTATTGTTTTTCCTAATGACTCTGTAAATGCCTCGAATAATCTCTGCCTCTATATTAATAGAGTTGTTTTGGCCTTGGATTATGGAACTTGGAGGCACTAATTAAAAGAGAGGATTGTCATCTGCATTTGTCTTACATTTCATTTACTAATAATTCTTGTGTATATAACTTAATCTCACTGATGATTTCTTATTCCTACAATCTGGATTTTAAGTGTTAGGCCCCACATCTTCTCTTTAGTATGTTAACCATAGAATAATTGTACAAGAACAACCAATGTAGACCCTAGTCTCAACTAGAAGAGATCAAGCCTCTCCATTTTACACATCATCATCCCCTGGGATCCAAGAAAGCCTTAAAATTTATCCCCTTGTTAACTTGAAACAGTCCCCCAGTCTGACTAGATCACGGTTGCCAACTGGGCAACCATAAATTTTCACTATCCCTGTATGAGACAAGGTACATGTTAGGATTACGGTAGGCAGTCTCCTTGTCAGTGACCAAACCAATGGTTGATAAAGTCAACGGTCTTTATGCCCCCAAATTTGAACTTGCTACTGCCTAGCATTAATATCATCCTAATTTGGTCTTCAAAAGCCAAGCAGCTAAACAAGGCACCCTTGCGAATCCAAACTATGTGTTCCCTAAAATAAAAGAAAGGAAAATTTATCAAAATGCACCATACATTTGAACTATTTCACATTTTACTCTTTTTCTACTATTTCAACACAAAATCATATGTTTTTTAATGGGAATTTTGAAATTCAATAAAAATATATATGGGTAAAATGTTAAAAGGAAAAAATTTATATAGAGCCGAGGCTCTAAACAATCAAATTAGAGCCCACCTCAAAAATTCACTAGAAGAGGTTGTTTTAATGCCAAAATATCTTCAAATTGATTATCTCGACATCAAGATGCATGGACATGAGAAAAATTTGGATTTCAAATTTAGGAAATAGTGCATCTTGTAACGCATTTTTGGACCGTCATTTTTCACGATTTTTAAATTTTCATAGATTTGCTTGATCTGCAATATTTTTGAAGCTTTAAATTTTATAATTAAAGATGAAAATATATTTTAAGGCTATCATAAAGACTTCCAATATTGAAACTATATTTCTCGATACTATTTGAAGGTGCGCTTTACTTTGATTGTTCAGAGCCTCGGCTCTATACGAACCGCACCCAATGTTAAATAGTGAGATCTTAGGTGTATTTTGACAGATTTCCCATAGAAAAATACAGCATTCATCCCAAAAGGATAAAGGATGCACCTGTTAAAACTAGCATTGCTAAGGTAGGTGGGATAAGCTTGGGGATTGGAATGAGTTGGTTCTCAAATCAGATAGGAATCTGTGTCAGATAAATATTGAGTAAGATGAAGGTTAAGTCCAATGGGATAAGGTATAGTTCAGTTTTAGATGAGGATGAAAGTCTACCTAAGATAAGGTGATAAACGTAAAATATTCTCATATATTAAGTTGGTTGATGTGATAAGATATTAATAAAGTTAAACCATGTAGCTGATAAGTTAGTCTCATGGTTATCTTTTGTAATAGGTCTCTATATAGGAGGATGGGGGTAGACAGGTAAATGAGAGATCATGTAGAGAGAGAGGGGACATGAGGCTTTGGGTATACGAGAGAAAAGAAAGAGAAGGCCACCAAGCCTAGAGAAAGCTTAGAGAGAAAAAATTATAGTGTCTAAAGCCCACCAAGGCCAAAGTTTATTGAATAAAAAGTTTTATTGAACAAAAAGTTTGTGTTGCTCTCTCTTCTTTTCTTGTTTAGGTGCATGATAGATCAGGCCCATCTAAAGGCAAAGCATCTGCATATTTTCAACATGGTATTACAGCCATGCAATTGAGTTTGGAGGTTCGATTCATGAGTAAAGATCATGTCCATGCGAATTTGCACATCCACCACAAATTCCTCTAATTTCCAGGTTCCATTTTATGAGTGAAGGTCGCCTCTGTATGATATTTCTACAAAGGGTGAGACTTCCTCCAATATCTAGGTATTTCAATTTTGAATGCGAAATTGATCCAGCTAGAAAACACCTTCAGTTTAAAACAGTGTGAATACTTTTTTTACCTCAGTTTGACAAAGACTTGGTTCCCTATCTCTCTCTCCCAAAGACAAAGTTACTTTCACTATAAGGGATATTTCCACAGTGATAGAAACTCTGCCATGTCAATGTCAAGGGTCATAGTTCCAAAAGTTCTCACATAAAAGAACTATGGAAATGTGAAGTTGTGGCTCAAAAGCTATTTGATAGGGCAAGGTTTATAGGATGCAGCCAATGGGACTGAACCTACAATAACTGCCCAACAGGTTCGTGGCATGGAAAAAGAAAAACGACAAGGTTTTACACGCAATCCAAATCCCATATGGACTAGATATGTTCTCTCATGTGAGGAATGTACCGATGGCAAAGAAAGTAGCCTGGAATCGGTTGGCAGCTGTGTACAAACTGGTGAACGATACTGGAGAGGCAATCTTGGAAGCAAAGCTGCAAGCACATAAGCAAGAGCTCCATCACTAACTTTTCATGAAGAGTGAAAGATCTCTGTGATCCATTAAAGTGACACCCCAGTTTTCATCTGGAACAACCTAGACTGCATTTGATAACATGAGGGTGTTGATTAAAAAAATATTCAAGCAACCCATGGAGCAAGCTATAAACCTATTGCTTCAAGAGACAGTACTTGAAAGAAGAAAATTAAAGTCAAACAAAGAAAGTGGATGATCGTAATGGGGCCTTGTTTATTAACTCTTGTGGTAGGTCTCTTAGTAGAGGAAGATATTGTGGCTCAGGAATGTCACATAACAATAAAGAATCCCAACTACAACCTCACTATAATGTGAAATGTGGGTCTCCATAAAGCCATTATATCAAATAGAGGGGAGCTCCTATATTTGTTGGCAAGTTTGAAATTATGCCAAAGATTGTTGGCATAATCAAGGATATTATGCTGCTAGGGGAAAACAGAAAGAGGAAAAATTGTTTATGAGGAAAAAACTAAAGAGGCAATTCGTGTCAATGATGTGTATGAAGTTAAAGACCAATGATATGTATATTCAGCATGTTCGAACCATATAATACCAAGAGGTGATCTCTTCATCACCAAATGAGCCTTGTTTGACAAATTCACGAGTCCTGACAGGGGACGACACCACTCTTGAAGTGGAAGGCTGAGAACATAATACGTAGAAGGGCTCAATGAAAATGTTGAGCATCATTTCGATGTCCTGTATTTTCCAGAACTCAGTAAAATCTCATGGCTTTCATGTTATTTTTAGTGAAAGAGGCTATAAGATCCTGTCAAAGGAAGATGTGAGGATTGCTGCCGGTAGAAACAAAGTTGTTTTTTTGCTATGAGCATGGATTTTCCCTCTATTAAGAAGAGTTTCGCCAATGATATTAAAGACTTATGACTCAAGAGAATGGGGCATTGCAATCTTCTTAGGCTAAAAGATATGGCAAAGGAGAAGCTAGTTATTAGGATGTCCATAATTCAATTTGATGGGAATCATATTTGTGAAGTATATTCATTTGTAAATGCCACAATGCATCTCTTTGTCCAATCTTCTACCGCAAAATTTACCAATTGGAGATCATCCATAGTGATGTGTAGGATCCGAGTCTAGTGGAATCTCATATGTGCATGAGGTACCATGTCACTTTCATTGATGAGAGATGGAAAGGTGTCATATGAGGTTGTCTATAAGATGAAACCTGCACAAATCTTCATGTTTTCGACAGCATCGCCTTTGTAAAGCATGATGATGAGGTTCATAACAAACTAGATAACAGAGCTATAAAGTGCATCTTCCTCAGGCATTCACCACAAAGAAAAGCACAACATTGCATTGATCCACTAGCTCGTCACAGCCATGAAAGCAGAGAAGTGAAATTTGACAAGTAGGCACAACGACATCAAGTTTTCTAGAAAGTTGAAGAAGGAGATGAGTCTTCAACACAGAATGAGGATCCAAAGTCCCCCTTGAAGTCATCCCTTCCCACACCGTCAAAAGAATAAGATATTACTCCCTTAAGCACTAGACTTGGGAACAAATCAAGCATTATCCAAAAAGGTAGAGCTGCCTAGTGAAAAGGCTCAGTAATTATTCCAACATAATAAGCATTATGCATATATGATGCATGTCATAGATGAGCTTAAGCTGAGAAGTCTTGCACAAGCAGCAGGAAATCCAAGGTGGCAACATGCCATGGGGGAAGAGATGGATGCACTTTCTAAGAACCAAACATGGGATTCCCTTTCTCTCTTAAATGGGAAGAAGGAAATTAATTAGAAATAGATTTACAAAAATAAAATGAAACCGATGGCTAAATTTAGCATTAATTGATTTTTCTGAGAGGTCATAGGTTGACCAGAACGTATGAATGACGAATAAGCATATATTAAAAGAGTAAATATTCGCTAGTGAAAGCCTTGTTGGATTATAAATGTTGGCCAATTCGGATTTAATAGGATTTTTTACTTTTATTTGTAAGGAGCAGTTGGTGGCCAAAGGTTTTTTTGCAAATTTACAAGGAGACATTGAGTCAAGTCGTAAAGATTACAAGTGTTCTCGTCTCATCCAATGAAAGGTATGGAGCTTCATCAAATGGACGTACAAAATACCTTTTTGAATGGAGAGATTGACAAATACGTGTAAATGCATCACTCCAAGGGATATGAAAACCTCGTGAAGCCTCGATATGTGAGCAAGTTAAAAAAGGCTCTATTTGGCTCACCTACAACATGGTTTGACAAGGTAATATAATTTTTTCACTCCCAAGGTTGTGTTGTCTGCGACAAATTTTTCTGCATACAAATCATTCTACCAGAGGAAAATAATCTGGGTGGTTTATGTTGATGACCTGATCGTCATGGGCAGCAACCCCAATGAAGTTGAAAGAATCAAAGATTCTGTCTCAAAGATTTGAAATGGAGGATTTGGAAAAAATTCAATATTTTTTTGGAACTAAAGTTATGTGATGAATGCAACATATTGATTATGCAGAAGAAGTTTGCATTGGATCTACTAGCAAAGTCCGGTTTGATGGGTTCACAAACAATTGCAACACCACTTGATGTGAATCAAAGTTTGTCAAAGAATGGTGGACATCTCATGGAAGATGCCAGAGCATATAGAGAGATGGTAGGAAGTCTAACCATCATGCAATGGAATTTATAAGTCAATTAATGCAAGAGACAAGGGAACCACACATGGATGAAGTGGATATTGAGGTATGTGAAGACAAACATCAATGAGGGTGTGGTCTGTAAGTACATAATTCCTATCAAGCTAACCGGTTTTTGTGATGCTGATTTGGGCAAGAGACCCAATCACTCATTGTTTGATATCCAAAAATAGTTTCAGTTTGGAACTCGGGAGTATATCATGGGCAAGCAAGAAGGAGCCTACAGCATTGTCACCCACAGAAGTTGAACATAAATCAACCATGATGGTCACACGTGAAAGTGTTGTTGACCTAGTTATATCAACAAGTTTGGAGAATCCATGGACTAAATGGCCCAATTCATAGCAAGAACATTGGTTCAATCATGTTGGCATCGAATCTAATCTTTCATGCAAGTCCAAACTATCGAGGTGCACTATCATTTCGTTCGTGATAAGGTGTTGAGCAAGGAGGCTGACTTTATATATATATGTATGTATTTATTTATCTATTTATTTATTTATTTATTTATTTATTTATTTATTTTTTATTTATTTCTCACCAAAGCACTCAATCAAGAGAAGACAAAGCTTTTTTGGCTTGAAAGTTGTAGGAACGACATGGCAATAAAGGGGGGGTGTTAAAATTAACACAGCTAAGATTGGTGGGAAAATTTTAAGGATTCGATCGAGTTGGTTGTCAAATTAGATAGGAATCTGCATTAAATAAATATTGAGTGAGATGAGGTTTAAGTCTAGTTTGATGGGGTATAGTTCAGTTTAGATGAGGATGAGAGTCCACCTAAGATAAATCTAAAAAGTTCTCAATTATTAAGTTGGTTTATTTGATGGATGCAGTTTCTATGCGACCAGCCCGCATATTGGACTTGGCAATAAATATATATTCTTAATTATAATTTGATCCTAAATTTTTAGAGAATATATAATCTTTAACATGGAGATCATGAATATGAAAAAAAATTAATTGAAAACTAGAAATAATAATTATATTAAAAAAACATTTGGACTGTTAGTTACAATTGTTTTCAAATGCGGTCCAGCCCACATGTTACAATTTACCTCTGGACCACATATTGTAGAAATGCGGTCCAGCCCACATATTACAATTTTCCTTATTTGATAGGACACTGATAAAGTACATACCTATATATAGGAGGATGGAGGTGAGACATACATCAATGAGAGATACAGTAGACAAAGGTGACATGAGGATTTGGGTACTAGGCAAAGAGAAAATAAAGGAGAAGGCCACCAAGCCTAGAGATACATTTTTGAGAGAAAAATTGTAGACTATGGGTAAAGTCCACCAAGGCAAAAGTTTATTGAATAAAAAGTTTGTGTTTCTCTCTCCTATTTCCTTGTGTATGTGCATGACAGATCAAGCCCAACAACAGCCAGTGTATTTCAACAAGAAGCTAAAGTTATCATGTCCCAGCTCAAAAATCGTCATGAACTGTCAAATGGTAGTTTGTGTTTTGTTTCCACATGGTAGTGCTTCGACCACTATAAAGTCTGTCAGCCAATAAGCAATTGGAAGAGGGATCAATCCAATTATGCTCAGGAAAGAATGCACAACTTACAGCCTACAGAATAAGGTGACAATAGCATTTCAATTCTGCCCTAATCCTGGTGCACTGAACTATCAACTGGGTTATTGGACATGGAGTTACATCTCATGTTAGTGTTCATCATACTCATTTAACCATGCGAGACAAGCATGTGGTTTCGCTTTCTTTTGATGATTGCCAAGTAAGTGGTATGTTACTTGGTGAAGATTCTAACCAGATATATCATCGCCTTTCCGGACTAGTTGGGGTCAGCTGCATTCTAACCAAATAGATGCTTGCAAAAATTCAAGGACAAGGGTATGTTTTCTCACGGTTCCTTGTTTTGAGAGGTTACAAAAAACTGTATTGAGATAGATTCTAGCAAGAAGAGTTGGATGTGTTTTCTCTCTATTTCTAAGTATGTTTAATTGTGTAAATGCCTAATAGATTGCTTTTCTAATCAGAAAAACATGCAGTGGTATACTGATAATAGATTGCTTTTCTAATCAGAAAAACATGCTGTTAATATGATCAACAGCATCGTGATCATAAATATAAAAAAAGAGAATATTATCATGCCATACCAAGGCAATCCACATAGATTACAAGAAATGCAAGACCAAGGAAATTCACATAGATTACACAGATTAGGTACAAATTCACCATTCGCAGGTTATCTCACCAAAAAGAAACACAGAAAAATAAGAATAAGAAAATAAGAATGAAGAAGAAATTAAGAAACAAAGAAGAAGGGGAAGCAAGAGAAAAAAGTGCACCTGACCATAGTAAATGAATGGCCCAAATGCCACTGACAACACTGAAACCAACATCAAACCCAACATCAAAAATCTCCATATCCAATACTTTCCCCAACAATAATGCCTCAGCAAATACACAAAATAGACAGGCGCTGCAACTGCAAACAAATGCTTGAAGCATAACAAAACAGCGAAAAAGAGACCCCCAATAAAATCCCTCCCCTCTCTTAAGAACGACAGAGAAAGCATCAAAATCCCCAACAAAAACCCATTATACTGAAAATGCACATGGTCCACAATAAAGAGAGAGGGAGACCATAGGATGGCAATGCACACAAGACCACGCAGAGAAGAAGGGAGGTCCTTTGTGAGCCTGTAAATGGCAAAAACTAGCATAAAATCAGAGAGAATTACAGAGAAGCGTTGAAAGAGGACTACGGAATCAGCTGAGTAATTCAGACCTTGAGTAAGGTTAACAATGGTGGGATCAATGAGGCTAGCGGGAAGAGAAAGAAAGTATTCGAAGAAAGCAAATAAAGGGGGGTAATCGAGAGTCCAAGGACTGGTTCGATCTGAGTACCAGTTAGAGAGAGGAAGAGAGTGGGTGAGAGCGAGCCAGTGGCGATGGACCTCGAAGTCAGTGCTTCGATAAGAGGGGATTAAGAGGATTTTGATGCAGGTGGCTACGCCGGCAAACCAGGCGACTTCGTCCATGGCTAGACAGAGAAACACAAAAGAAAGGGTCTTCTACAGAAATTCCTCTGAGACCTGATTCTCCACCATCACTGAAACTGGAGAGAGAGAGAGAGAGAGAGAAGAGGACACACTAAATTTGAAACTGGAGAGAGAGAGAGAGAGAGGAAGAAGTGGACACACTAAAAATGCGGGATGAGATGAGGGAGAACCCTAAAATTTCCAGGGAGTAAACGAGAGACTGAGCAGAAAATTCAAAACAAAATGCAATCTGATTATTTGTTAAAAACTAAGGAATTTTTGCAAGGATAATAACTGTACGTAATGAAATACGCCAAAATATTTCATGCTCCAGCGAGAGTATAATGTTAATTTGGTACCTTAGGTAAAACCCAATTTAGGAGGAACTTTTGGGTCCTGATTTTAGGATATAAGTCTTCAACCCATGGCTTAAATGAAATTATTTTCGAATTGTACTTTCTGTGCAATTGAAAAAAAATAGTGTCTCAAGATTGAATAGAGACTAATTTTTTTAGGGTGATATCTAATAGTTAGAAAGCTCAAAATTCAATATAAAATAATAATATGATGATTTTTAAGTGGTTTTCAATTTTTAGATTAAAAAAATCCTCTTAGTAGGTTTTTTTTTGACAAGAGAAAGCTTTCTATGTTCTCTTTACAATATAGAAGTTCTATCATCCCCTTTATCCATCCGTTGACTTTTGAATGGAGGACTAAGATTGCCCCAATCACATTATCATGTCTCTACATTGTTTTATTTTTAATTTTTTTTCTATAAACTGTTTTGATACCAAATTTTGGATGTCCATTCCTCTATTAAACTCGCACTAACAAAAAATATAAAGAAAATATTTTCAATGAAATAAAATGATCAAAATACCTCTAAAAATTTCAAAGGGTATTTTGATCATTATTTTTTTATCGAAAAAATATTGTGCATATTTTTTATAGGTGCGCCCCAATGAGAAAATGGCACGTACCAAATTTCATATTCAGAACTTTTGTATTAAAAAAACTAAAAATAAAATACTTTGAGATGTCTGATCTAAGATCAAAAAGTGAGTGACTCTCTTGATAAAAAACGGACGGCTGGATCGTAAGGGAAGGATCAAACTTCTATGTTGAAGGGAAAACATAGAAAGCTTTCCCTTTTCACAAAGGGAGTACAATAAGCTCCTAGTTTTCTGACAAAGGGAGCAGGTATACAATAAGCTCCTATATGAACATAATATACATGCTCAATGAGTGCAGTTTTTTTGGGTAAATCGTGGAGATAAATGCTCAAATGGTACTGCCACCACAGCCTTAATCAGTAATTCGAAAACAATTAAACATATATTCAAATGAGGTCCCTTCCAAAAATCCAAAATCCAATACTAAATCACTCCAATGTACTTTTCCTTTGGATCCATGATTTTGCAGCTCCAGTGCGGATTTGATCATCTTTATGCTTCAAAATCTATTTTTCTTTAGCAGTCGAGATTATCAACTTGTGAAATTTAGGTTCGAAAAACTTGTGAAATTTTATGTCCAAAATAAATGTTCTTTACATTTTGATAAGTGCATCGGATATTGCACCAAAATCCCATCCTACTGATAACATATTTCAAATAAATTAGTTGTCTCTGCTAAAAAAAAATGAAAACTTTTGAAATAAATAATTTGGAGTTTATGCATGGATTCGATAAGGAGAAATTGGGTTGGAACAGCTATTCGGGTGCAAGGGAATGTAATGCAAAAGTGCAAAATTCAGAAAAACGAGAGAGAGTATGTGTGAAGGAAGAGACAGTAAAAGTGAGAGTAAGGATTTTGGATAAGATAATTTCTTATATATACTTTTCCCATTTCAGGTGAGGTGCGGTTTGTATAGAGCCAAGGCTCTAAGCAATCAAATTTGAGCCCACATTCAAATAGTATCGAGAAATATGGTTTGATATTGTAAATCTTTGATTAGCCTTAAAATATATGTTTATCTTTAATTAAAAATTTGAATAACTTAAAAATTGATGGTACAAAATGCCTTGCAAGATTTCCAAAATTTGAAATCAGTTTTTTTCCAAAGTCCATGCATCTTGATATCGAGATGATCAATTTGAACATATATTTGGGCATCAAAACATTCGCTTCTAGTGAAATTTTTGAGGTAGGCTCTAATTTGATTGTTTAGAGCGTAGGCTCTATATAAACTTTTCCCTCAAATCCATGCATCTTGATGTCGAGATGATCAATTTCAGAATATTTGAGCATCAAAACATTAGTAAAATTTTTGAGGTAGGCTCTAATTTGATTGTTTAGAGCCTAGGCTCTATATAAACTTTCCCATTCCTAAGGGATGAGATAAAAAAAAGGTAGAGAGGGATTCACATCCAATTTTTATAGTCAAAAGACAATATACTATGTGGAAGGATATAGTAAATTTACTCCCTCGTGAAAAAACCCAATGTAGGAGCAATTTTAGGACCTTAAAATTTGGAGATGTGACCTTTTCAAGCCATAGATTAACCTCAGTAAAAAAAAAATTATGAAATGAAGTCTCTATGTACTAAAATAACAATAATATCTCAAGATTGAATAAAGAGCGACCAATTTTCGACTGGTGAAATCCACCAGTCAAAAAACTTAAAATTCAAACTATTTTATTTTTAAAAATAATCATCTAGTATTTTTTTATGGTTCCCAAATTTTAAAATTAAAAAAAAAAAAGTCTCCCAATGTCTTTTGATATAGGGAGTAGATGCACATATTGTGCACATGCGAGAGCATTACTTTTGAAAGGTTGAAGGGGGTTAATTGGGCTTACAATAGACGCATGGGTCTATTTTCATCTAAGTTTCGCAGCAACAGGAGGCACCCTTGGAATGTGATGGGAGAATCCTTCTCTCTTTCTCTGGACCTCTTCCTAGATCCGTTTCCACTTTAGATACAGCTCAAAAAATAGTGTAGGTCTGATGATCCATAAATAATCAAAATAAACAATGATGAACAATCCCAAAAGAAAGTGTGAATCAGTCAACTTCCGGGGCTTAAAAATTTATCCTTTTTCATAATTATGATTGCGGTGGTCAAGATTATCATCTAGTGAATCCATAATGGATATTGCGAGGAGACTGAATTTGAATAGGTGCATCAACTCAAGCACCAAAACTCCAACCATATTTAAAATCTAATGATAACTAAAAGTTTTCATATCTATTATATTAGGAATGACATGTAAACTCCCACCGTAGTTGAGTTAATGTCTTGAATGATATAAAGCTCGACTAGTTGCTTATTGTAACACTCAGTCAGGAATTGACTTCATTGAAACGTTTAGCCCTGTTGTTAAACTAGTAACAATTTGCATTGTACTAACTCTTGCATTGTTTAAAGATTGGTCGATCAAGCAGTTAGATGTCTACAATGCCTTCTTGCATGGTCATTTTATAAAAACGGAAAACGTTTAGCCCTGTTGTTAAACTAGCAACAATTTGCATTGTACTAACTCTTGCATTTGTCTAAAGATTGGCCGATCAAGCAGTTAGATGTCTACAATGCCTTCTTGCATGGTCATTTTATAAAAACGAAAAACAATCCACGAAAACAAGAAAGAATAAACAAAAACAAAAGAAATAGACAACCAACAACAACGCAAAGATATACGTGGTTCGGAAACATGCCTACGTCCACGGGAGATAAGAGTTTTTTTACTGGCAATAAAGAATATGGTTACAATAGCACTTTTCCTCATGCATCTCTGTTCTTTCTGATTATAAAGAGATCTGTGTTTTTTCCTTTTAACCCTAAAAAAATCATCGCAACAATATATATCGAGTCTCAGATAGATGGTACAAATTACCGAAATACCCAATGTACAGATATATATTGAATCCCAAATATATTGAATCCCATGTACGAATATCCGAAATTTTTCTCGAGCCCTGCCGGGCTCAAACCCCTGCAGGGGCCAAGTCAACTGAGTCCACCTGGCTAGACACTCCTCCAGGCTTTTAATGACCTCCGAAGTCATCATTTTGACTCCATTTTGGCAGATCTATTTCTTCAGAATACAAGATATCAACCCTCAATACATTTATCCGAGGAAGTCTATTTGCGTCAACCTTGTGGTTTTGAGGATAAAGCTAGTCTTGGTTTTGTATATCGCTTGAATCACACTATTTATGGTTTGAAGGAGGCCCCAAGAGCTTGGTTTCATTGGTTCAATTACTTTTTTCTCTCCCATGGATTTCAAGTAAGCAAGCTTGACCCCATTATGTTTATCCACCGTAGTAGCAAAGGTACGATTGTCTCACTAGTGTATGTGAATGATATCTTCTTAAGAGGGGCTTCAGACACTTTGTTGCAATCTTTTATTAGTTGCCTTAACAAAGAATTTGTCATAAAAGATCTTGGTCCTCTTCATTAGTTTTTGGACAGTGCGAAGCTCAAATGGATTGATACTCACGTAAACAAAATATGTCCTTTTATCTCATTTCAAGCAAAACTAGAGCATTGTAAACCGACACCCACTCCACTGGCTAGTCATCATCGACTTAGACTTAGTCTTCACGACTCATCCCTTACATATGCCATGTCTTATCGGAGCCTTGTTGGTGGGTTACACTATACCCTAATGTTATACATGCTATTAACATTATATCACAATTCAGACAGCAACCAACTATCAAACATATGACTATTGTGAAACGCATTCTTCCATATGTGAATAGCTCCCTTGGTCAGGGGATTCTCCTTCTACCTCAAGCTCGGTCTTCCATCATTACCTTCTCTAATGCAGATTTGGCAGGTGATTCAAACACTTCTATGACAGATTTCTGCGTTTATCTAGGAAAATATCTCCGTTTGGGAGCTTGAGTTTCCTATGAGGCGCCCTACTAACTGTAGCGTGATAATATTAGTGTCAAACAAAAGACTGCTAATCCTATTTTTCATGCCCACACCAAGCATATTGAGATAGATTATCATTTTGTATGTAGAAAAATTGCTTCTAAAGAATTGGTTGTTCATTCAATTCCCGGAGATCATCAGGTAGCTAATATTTTCATGAAGACATTGCCTGTGTTGCAGCTTGTTTGGTTAAGTGACAAGCTCGGTTTCCCTACAATTCTGGGACACCTCCCTTTAGGGGGAGAATTAGGAATGAGGTGAATGGGAGGTTTACAGTAGAGGTGTAAATGTCATGTAATTGAAGGTGTATCATTAGAGATGGGTGTAATTTACAGGTCACTTTGTGTGTTAATATGACTATTGGTGTAATATTCAGTACCAAGGAAATCAATAGAATAAGATTTTCTTCATACCCCACGTAGAAATCCATATCATTTATCAAATGAGCAGATAAATTGAAAACGATATATTACAAAAAAAAATCAGAATGTTATTTAGAAAAAAATATTCTCCACAAGTTAAACAAAAAAAAATCCTCAAAATACATAAAAAATGGACTATTTAGCACCCATTTTTCTAATTAATGTAAAAAAGTCATTAAAATACAAATGATAATGAATTGGCTTAGTAGAAAATGGGTAAAATATTAAATTGACCATAAGTTAGGCTTGTTGTGATAAATTTCCCATAAAGAATTCCTTCTAAAATAAGAATCTCAATCACAACAACTAGATATCTTTTCCTCTATTGAGTACATGTTTTTGTTAAAAATATTGAAATGGTTGGAATATGATAAAAAAAATAAGAATGGAATAATTTGAAATTACATAATAATATTAAAATGAATTAAAATAATTAAATAGATCTAATCTTAAAATTTTGGATTTTATTTTTATCTAATTTCTATGTTAATATGTACATGCCATTAGCTAGTTTCTATTGATTGATGTGGATCTTGTGAGGAGAACTTTCGGATAGACTCCCATACTGACTTTGAGAGAGGGGTATAATCTCTCATATTTTATTTTTCTGATTTGTTATATTATTTCTTCTTCTTCCTTGCATCACCATTCCTAATGCATTATATATATTTGAATGAGAAATAATATAATTCTTTAATTAAAAAAAGTACATGATGTTTTCAATACCAAGTTTTTTCTTCTCAAAATAACCCAAAACTTTTTTTTTATCTCCTACAAAATAAGAAATAAAGTGCATCATTTTCTGGGTCGGGAGAAGCTTGACATCAAGCCCGATGTGTAAATCGCATCCTTTAAAGGTCACTTGAATAGTTTGTGATGGAGTCTAGCCATTCACCTAAGTATTTTGTCTTCTTCAATGAACCATTTAATCAAACACTTCATTGGCAACTTGTAGTAGAACTTTAGGATATCGAATATTATTTTAATCGATCTTTTTAACTCTTGATAACCTCTAGAAGACAGATGTTGATACCGATATCACGTCAGGAATTCCTCATGTCGAGGTTCTTGCCTCAATTTGCTCATTACATATAAGATTGATAATTAGAGTAGGTAGTGGGAGTAAATTTAGCCTTAGATCTTCGTGGTTGAGAGCACTCTCTCTTGATGAATGGTACTTTCCATTGTTGCAATGACGGGTTCATTATATCGATCTCTCCTCGAATACCCTCTTTTGATTAATTTATGCTCTTTATATTCTCGTCAAAATATGGTTTCAAACTTTTATAATTTGTGCCAATAAATCATCAATCTTAAGAGTAGGTTTCGGAGGCATTGTGATTGATGGATCTTGTAAAACTCTGATACCAATTGATGCTGGAAGGATTGGAAAAGAAACATAATAAACCATAAAAATATAAAAAGGTAATAAATAAGATATTATATTATCTTTCAAATTTACATGGGAGTCCACCCCAATGATCTCTTTACAAGAACCATAAACAAATTCCATCTTCTCAAAATAACCCCAAATCCCCTTTTTATTTCATAAAAAAAGATTCTAGAATATAGAAAAAAAACAAATTGCATCTAATGGACTAAGGCTAGGTGGTAAGGGTGACGGGGCACCACAATGTGACTTATTGAGTTCCATGCAAATCATAGGTAGCGACCCTATTGATGCAAGGTGAAAATAAAATCAAAATAATAAAAATAAAAATAAGAAGAAAACAATTGAGAAAATATACCTTATCTCAAGGTCTATGAGGGAATCCACCCTAAAAACGATCTTTTGTAAAATAAACTTTTTACTCAATTCAGATCTTTTCATAATATCAACTTTTCTCAATTCAAATCTTTTCGCAAGATTAATTTTTCTCAGTTCTCATTCTTTCTCTCTAATCTTTTACAATGAAGGGACATCTCCTAGATGTTTAAAAAAATAAATAATTAAATAAATAAAAGAACCACAAAAAACAATACACTCTCTTTTCCACATTTTTCCTCTCCCTTCCCATTTTCTCTGTCTTCATCTCCCAATTTTCTCTCTTTCTTCATGTGTCTCTCTAATCTCCTAAAAACTTAACTCCCTCTTATTTATCTATTCATCTCCCTATTTTCTCCCTCTTATTTATTTCTTCATCTCCCTATTTTCTTTCTTTTCATCACCCTATTTGCTTCCAAAAGAAAACCCACCTCTATCCTTATCTTCTCTCTCTTAACCTCATGTGTCATATCTATTTTCCATCCCCTCAACCTTTTCTTCTTTTTTGGAGATAACTCCAAAATGTACCTTCTCAAAAGATAATATCCCTTCAAGTTTAAAAGATAAGCTAAAATATGGAACTCCTAAAAACATGACCAACTCTTCTTAAAAGATTAGTTATAATATATTCCCAATAAACTCCTACTTAACAATACGTACCAAAAATCATCCATCCTCTTACTTAACTTAATCCTTATCCTAGCTCTCTTTCTATTCCGAATTAAAAATAAAAATAAATAAATAAACTTTAAGTTTTATTTGCATCATGAACTAACCAAAAGAAAAAATATAATGAATGCACGCAGCAAGCTTAAATTCATACAATGTTATTTGATGAACTCAACCATGTACATCTAATTGTGTTTGTTTTTTTTTTGAAAAATCAAAACGATTTCAATTTGCATCTAAGTGTTTATATAATCAGAATCCATTCTTCTCTTGAAAATAATAATCTCGTGTTTCTAGAGTGGATGTGAATCCAAAAATTTTATATTTGAGAAAATCCTCCCAAGTAAGTCGAGTAAGTACAACGTGCTCACCCTGAAATATGGTATACTTACTCTGTTTTTCTTTCCTTGTTAATGGGCTTGAACTTAGCCTGTTTATGGCTTGGGGTGTGTAGTCATTAGGATTAAAGAGTTTTGAATTATGGGGCTACACCTTGCTCTTTTGTTATCCAAACCAAAACAATAGAGGTGAGAATTTACCCGATTTGGATCCGAAATCTGAATTTCAGACTCTATTAGATCCGGGTATGGATCTAACGGTTGGATCTGGATCTAAAATTTGGATTTGAATAGTATTTGTATCGAATTCAAGAGCAGGTGGATCTGATCTAGATCCAAACCAGTTATTAAAATATTATATATTATTTTTTATACATACATATATGTTATGTAGTATTTTTTGTTATATATTATTTTATAGATATAAAAAATATATAAAATTATTTTTTGGACCCGACAAGGTCTGGATCCGGATCCAAATCCCATGTATACTTTTTAGATCTAGATATAGATCTGAATATTCTAGTCTCGATTGTATTTGGATCCCATGTATACTTTTCAGATCTAAATCTAGATCCCAGTGGATCTGGACCCAATCCGACCCATTGTATGATGTGTTATACATGTGTAGTATCACCTTGTACAAATCGGTATCTCCTGCATACCAACTTGTACCCATTTAAAGGGTTATTGATTCTTGAGAAATTGGGGTTTTTAAGCTTTAAACAAACAAAACAACGGTATCTACATCTTTGTTTAAAGAAACCGCATGTTGAAGGCCCTAGCCAGCTCAGGCCTTGGTGTAGTTGGAACAGATCAGGGCTAGGCCCCCTTCAGCCCGATCCGGCTGGGACATGCCAGGACCAGGCCTCTAGGAATTAGGGGTGGGCTTCGGCCATCCCAATTGTCATCCCTATAATAATATGCTTCTAGGGATTAGGGTTGGACCTCGACTATCCCAATTGTCATCCCTATATTTACAATGGTTCATTTTACAACATTTTTTTATGAATTGTCTATTTCAAGTAATAAAAAATCTACCATATTTATATCATTTTTAGAGCTTCAAATTTTATAATCAAAGATGGAAGTATATTACCACAAGGTTCTTCAACATGGAATCTTAAAAGGAATTTGCTCAACCTTACCAAATTCCATAAAAACACATACTTACCAAAACCCTATCCAAAAAATAGAAAAACAGAGGATTCATAAAGTTAGTTACACAAGCATGGGTTGACCCACTTGCAAGTGAGAAGTAACCACTTCTCACATGCCATTCATTTCACACGTTTTCTCCAAATCAAAACGGCATTGAAAGGCAACCCCCACCAGCTTCTGTCACCCACTTGTGTTGGCAAAGGTTTCATTCACACTTAAAAACTGATAAATCAAGTTAGTGTCTATCAAAGTCAACATAAAAATATACATTCAAAAACAAATAAGAAAAAGTCAACATAAAAATATCAAAGACGCAAAAAGCAACTTAATAGTTTTTCAAGAAAAGAGTAGAATAAAGGTTTTTTTTGTGAATCTGCTGACTCATGATCCAGGTTTTCAAGGGTTTTAGGACCCAAAATGCATGCTAAATCACAATAAATCCGGTTCACCTCTGATCTATGAATTTGGAGATCCAAAAACCCCACTTAGAATCTACGAAGAACAGAAAAGAAGAATCAAACAAAACTCATAATTAATTCTATTTTTCATATTCATAATTATGGTCGGGATGATAGATATGCAGATATTTGGATCCAAAATCTATGTCTAAGATGAATTTTCCAAGGTTGGTTCGCTACTTTTGGTGCGACCATGTCATACCAAACCCCACCCATGAATAAGTTGTTGTCTTTCAATTTTCTTAGTCTTGCGTAAATGAGTTGCTGTCTTTCAATTTTCATAGTCAACCCATAAAAATTGGAGACTCACAAAAATAACCTTATAATTTTAAATAGGAAAAATATTAAGACCAATATAAATATTTTTAAAAAAGTATATAAGACCGATATAAATATTGAAAAAAATTATATACTAAGACCAAATTTAGTGACATAGTGCCCTGTTGCATTCAAACCATCCCAATTTCTCGCGTGCTAAACCAAATCATGCAAGATGCAACCCCCCCCCCCCCCCCCCAATTATTAGGCAATGCAACTTTTTATAGCACTATAATTTTCAGGGAAAGTTTACTTTTTAGTAGTAGCACATGATATTTCATAAGCAAAGTGGGATACATCGACCATCCATTCACAAATTGGACGATGGAGATGACCCAAGATGAACTTTATCATTGGATGCCATAAAATATTATTTTTGTTATTTATTATTACCTTTTTTTGGTTAGGATAAGGTGGGAGAAAGTAACGGAGCAGTGGACCTAGTCTTAACTTTTGAGCCATGTGAGGCCTACTTTCACCTTCATGTGGTGAGTGGGTAGGTAAGGTTAGGCTGGGGTTCAATAATCTGGCCTAATGGAATTGATCTCTTATGGGGAACTGATCTCTTAGGCTTGTAAATCCTTGAGAATTAATTTTCAGGATATTTCTTGGGAATGAGGCATCTCCAAAATGATGGACACACAAACCGGGGGAGAAATTTACCAATCATCCCCATTCTTGTCTCATTTTTTGAGAAAAAATATTTCAAGCTAAATAGGTGGATATTTATTCCATCTTTTTTTACCCATCAATGTTTTCATTCTCACTTACGTATTCGAAAATCAATAATTATTTTTATAAACGGGTAGGAGCTTGTATCCCTCATTGATTTATTCAAAAAATATTTTTATTTACCTCTCTCCAATAAACTTCATGCCCTCTCTCCTTCTCTCTCTCTTACACAGCACACTACTCGATCAACTCTCTCATCTTCAAATTTTCAAGAAAGTTATTTTTTTTTTTTTTTTTCTTTTTCTTTTAAGGAGCCAAATAGGCCCTTACTTCCCATCCTTCGGAGACATTCTCTTTCATCAACGACCATAAAAAGGACAGAAAAGGCAAAAGAGGGTATTGTCACTTTGATGATATATGGCAATGGATCCTTTCCTCTCTTAATAGTAGAGGTGAAAATTGGTGAGGTCAAACCGAACCCGAATAGAATTCAAGCCTAACCCCTAATCCAAATACTAAAATGTGTGTGTTGTATGGGTCAGGTCTGGGTCAAGTTGACCTTGGCTTGGGACTAGACCCTACTCAGACAGGTCTGACTCGAACCCAGACATGGCTGAGTCCAAATCTATAGTAACTGGACCCAACCTGTTGGGTCCACTTTTGAGGTCTAGACCTTGGACCTTAGTAAGGTCCACACGACCTTTTTTTTCAGCCCAACATGTTAGCGTTTTGAGCACTTTTCCTTATATTATGTGAAAAAAGGGTTTGTACCCGCAACCCAGATACTTTGAATCACCTAAAGATTTAATATATGGGACAAATAAATGCTTTTCCCATAGTCAAGTGGGAAAAATGGAATTGGAAAAATCTTGGGGCATTCAAAAAGCTGTCTTTTTTG
Source organism: Amborella trichopoda (assembly GCF_000471905.2). The sequence goes on from NW_006497375.1 coordinate 440,458, forward strand.
TCTTGAAATCAAAAACAAATTGAAAGGTCAGTTAATTTGAACATGGCTCTAGCAAGCTCAAACTTTTTTAAATTTAATGCTATCTTGGGTCAGTATTGAGTTAGTTTACCTAGGCCATTAAAAAAGTTTTATCGTTTTGAAATGAAATCAAAAGCAAGTTGAAAGTCTAGTGAATTTGAACATGGCTCAAGTCATCACAAACCTTCGAGGAGTGAATGTCAAATTGGGTCATCCAAAAAACAATAAAAAACAAAAGTTCCAAAAAAAAGTTAATGCTATATTGGCTCATTTTTAGGTTAGTTTACATAGGTATCAAGGGCCAATTCATTGTTGGTTCACTATGTAACTGCATCCTTAAGAACGCTAAGAAATGCAATGCATAACTATCTTTAGGTTTGATCCCATCAAATGGACGGTCTATGTTCACTATTGAAGGGAGCATCATTTTGGATACCCTTAAGGGTGTGAATACTTTGTTCTTTTTTAAAAAAAAAATGAAAAATAGATGGGATGAATAGAGATGATTTGCAAATTTTGGTGTCGAACCAATCCCAATGAGAACGCTTTTGCCAATGGAAACACTTGTGCAATCTATTCCTGCAGGAGTAGCTATTCTTTTTCCAATTATAAATTAAAAGAAGTGCAAAATTAGGTTTTTCCTAGTGAAATTATATGCGGTTACTGTAAGGTTGCAACCATAAACAATCCAATTTAGGCGCACCTCCAAATTTTAACATAACTTGTGATTTTGGTATAAAAAATTCTTAGGATTTTTTCAGAATATATTTTTATATCTAACTATACAATTTTAAACTCCAAAAATGGTTAAAATCAAGTAGATCTATAAACATGTGAGAATCTTGAAAATGGATGGTTTAGATAATGTGTTGCAAGATGAATTATTTATGGG
>NW_006497375.1:441387-462279 GCF_000471905.2 Amborella trichopoda
CCTCCCTCGTGTCGTCGTGAGAGACGACGTACTATATATATATATATATATATATACATCTCGATTGTTGAGATAGCTACTAATAGAGGGGTTTTCAAAGTTAAAATAACTTTTTTCGATGGATTTTTGAGGTGCACCTATAGTTCTACGTTTTAAGGTTACAACCTTATATAAACTTTTCCTATCTACATGGGTATATATGGCTCAAGGATTTCAATCTTTATAACCAACTTTAGAATAGTACAGTAATCATTCGCATCCTTCGTACAGTATACCACACATATGCATGGTATCCATTGTATCTAAATTTTAGGAAATTAATCAAAATGCACCTTAGAAATCAACTATGTATTGATTTTAAGTGTATTTTGATGAATTTCCTTTATTATATAGTTATTTTCAATAGAAATAGCAATGGTACTGTAACATAATAAATTGACCTCACATCTTTCATGTAAATAAACAAGAAAGAAAATGAACAAATCTCAATTCTCAAACTATCCTAAGAAAAAAGTATAAGGCCTCATTCTCAGAGACTAATACAATATAAATGAGAGCATTTGGTAGGTGATTTCAACTTCACATCACTTGATATATGCTCTTGAACCCTAATATTCCAAAATATTCAGGGTAACTACTTTATCTTTAATATGGCACCATTAACATTAGGAACGGCCTCTGGTCCGAATGGTTAGGGTGAAACAGCGTCATGATGTGACATTTTAAATTCCATTCCTACCATGGAACTATGAAAAACTATGATACTATTGACATCATCTCACAAATTTCATCTTGTAGTCTCAGCTAAAAATATAAAATATGCGTTAACTTCAAACCATACTGAAGAAAGGAAAAGTGGTGAGTTTACCCACGCATGCGTCTGCTATGGTTTTTTAGGGACATAAGACTCGAAACACAACACAAATTACAGTAATTCTATTCCTATTTCTATTCCATGAATTTGGAGCTCCAAAAATAGCGTCGAGCGAGGTCTAAAAAATGAAAGTACAAAATATGCTATCTTAAGCGTAAAACATTTATTTATTTATTCTCGGATTCATCATCATGATGGTCTAGATGATATACTGGCATAATTTTGGATATATAAAAGTAGATTTTGGAAGGGTGGATTCAAAATAACAGGTGCGTCCCCATATGCACAAACACCGGAAAGGTAGAAAGCGTTCAGAATTTTCATTCTTTAAGGCTTAACCATTCAAAATAAAATATTAAAAGGTCTAACCTTGATTATTAGGAAATTGTGTATGTTAATATTAGCAGCATGTTTTTAAACAATGGGGTTCCATTTCACTAGAACTGTAGATTTACGTTATGTGGTAATTCTATACCCAAACTTTTTGGCCCTGAAATCGCTATGATGGCATGCAAATTTATAACTATGGAATTTGAAGTTTAAAAAATGATATATATATTTAATAGATCTAGAAAGACTCAAATAGAAGAGCCAAAAAATGTTTTACTAAGATAGATCATTTTAGGCCGGTATTCTTTTATTTATTTTTTTCTATATCCATGATTGGCAAGATCGATATAATCGGTTTGCAAGTTTTCAGCACCGAATTGACTTTTTTCAGATGAGATTTGAGATGCGACTTCAAAGATCTGCGGCCCTTCCAAATGCTTTTATTTTGTAAGCATACTCCTATTGGCTAAATATGTTACTATGATGATTATATAGGATAATGCATTTAAGTTTTTTGGACCAAAGAATATGTCAAGAATCCAGATCGAACTATTTAGTCAAAGTAGGATAGGGAATATATGATTCTTTTCACTCGAGCTCTCTCACTCTTATCCCATTTGAAAGCACGATCCACATTTATCGGACCACATTTCATTAGAGGTCAACTTCATTTAGCTTATCTTTGACCACTTCTTTATGGGTAGGCATGCTGCAACTGGATGCCAAAAACAAATATGAGTCGAGGTTTTGAACGGGGATCCAACCTTTCGGGTCCAAAATTTGGATCCATGTCTGGACCTGAGGTCTAATCTACCGTTGGGTTTCGGGTATGGTCGTGTCCATTACCACCTCTTTATTTATGTGAGATGTATGGGCCATGACTATGAGCTTCTTCTTTTTTTACCATCATATACTCACATTATTGGTAATATTTATAATATTGTACAGCATTTATGAATACCCACATATGCCCACATTTCTTATTATTTTATTAATAACTGAAAATTCCTAAGAAACAAACATAATTGCAACATTTGTGAATACCCATATATACCCATATTATTCAAGTCCAGCTGGACCTAGACCCGAATACTTAATAGTACTGGGTTCCAGATTTTAGACTCAGATCCAATTTTCTGGTTCAAAATTTGAACCTATACCCAGACCCGAAGTCATGTCTACCCGTCCGGTCTTGAGTATGATCGGGTACCTCTAAATGAGAGAGAGAAAAGAGAGAGAGAGAGTTATGTTTACACTCGGTTCATGAGATGAAGGTTCAAAAGAGTCCAAAATGAAACATCTTGAGCACCATTGAGACATTATTAATGCATTAAAGGATAAAAAACGCTTTTTAAAAAAATTTAAACGAAGGAAAACGCTTGTATAAGATGTCATACTTTTGTACTATAACTAAGACACATTTTAAAAGTTAATTAAAAAAGGTTTTTCTGATGCTGAAAAACCCTCCAATTGATCTGTCCAGCTAGAGATGTATGAAAATAAAAAGTAAAAAAGATTTTAAATATTTAAAAAATGCATCTTATAACACATTATCTAAATGGTCTTTATTCTCAAGATTTTCAATAGATCTCTATTCTCAAGATTTTCAAGGGTTTGGAGGAGTGTTTTACCTTGTAAAATGGCAGCATTAAAAGTAAATAAAAATGAACGAGCTTTGAATACTTATTTCTAGGGTGAAATGAACAATCTTTGAATATTGGCCCGGACTCAATCTGTGGTGGCCCTGCAAACCCCCGCTCTACCTCAGACCATATTATGTAGTCTAGGTCTCAATTTTTGGGGTGGAGTCAAACCGTTCCCATTGCCACACATTGGACGGTGAGTCCAAGTGAGTTTTAATCAATGTAGGAAAAATCGAACAGGAACAATTAACCAAATATGGGGCCAGAAGCGATTCAGCCGGCCTAACTGGTAAACCAGCCTAACTGGGAAAGTCCCAAGCGGTCCAAAAAGTGTTAAAAAAATTTAATAAATTATGAAAAATATATTTAAAGCACGATTAAACAAAGCACATCCAAATGAAGTTGAAAGTTAATGAAAAATAGATTTAAAAAAATCGATTTGTGGTAAGGGGTATTTTTGAAAGTAAGTATTGTATTGTTGACCCAAACAGTTTCCATTCTTTGCCAAAATGATGAAAATATTTTAAAAAATACATTACAAGATTCCTTATTTTTTTGGATTTTATATAATATTTTTTATATATATTTTTTAAAATACTTGGCCGGTTCATCAAAACTGGCCAAAATCGGAACCGGCCAGTGGAATGTTCCGATCTAACTAGGTCTAACTGGGCCGTTAAAATTTGAATGGTCCGATCTTTCCTACACTTATTCTAATTTTTTAAACATTGTTGTTTATTAGAAGAAGGGGAAAATAAACTTGCACTCATTATCTTTCCATTTTTCACTAAAATTCTCTTTTCGATCTATGTAATTCGAGTTTTCAAATAAGGAAAAGTTTATATAAGGTTGTAACCTTACAATGTAGAATTATAGATGCACGTAAAAAATCCATTGGAAAGTGTTGTTTTAGTGTTGAAAGCACCTCTAATTGATCATCTCGACATCAAGATGTATGAATATGAAGGAAATAAAAAATAAAAAATAAAAAATAAAAAAATTTGGCGTCCCAGATATTGTAAATATTGTAATACATTATCTAGACCATCAATTTTCAAGATTTTTCACAAATTAATAGATCTACTTAGAGTTAAAAAATTTATAATTAAATATAAAAATAGATTCTAAAGTAATCTTAAGAATTTTTTCATTAAAATTACGTATTAGAATAAAATTTGGAGATGCGCCTTAATTGGATCGGTTAAAGTTGCGACCTTATATAAACCACGCCCTTCAAATAAAGCAAAACAAAACTTTTCCGCTGTTTCATTAGGATTCTCTCTGTAAAAATAGAACCACGTGCCGTGCGCGTTGTGCCGACACGCCTGTTCAGAAAAGCGCGTTTCCGACTCCAAATGCCTCTATGTCGAAAATCCCTTCAGTATCACCTAAAGGAAAATGGTTTGATAGGGCTGCAGCCCTATCAAAATAAATAAAACCTCACCTTATAACTTATCAGAAATTGTAAAGTATTGGAAAACTGCTACAACCCTGATCATATTGGCTTGAATATTATGGTTGACGAAAAAATTCAGGATATCAAACTTTAAAAATAATGTATATTTTAACAAGTTGTCCAAACCGTTCATTTCACTCTAAACCTATGTGTTCAAAGATCCACACATTTTTTTTAGTTTAAAATTATATTATCGATATTAAAAATTGATTTTAGAGCTATTGTGGAGATTTCCGAGGATGAAATTTTTTTTTTTTTGTAGATGAGGATTTGAGGTAAGGGTTTATTTGGTTTTTATAAGACCTACGCCTCATAGAAACTTCATCCTCTAAAATTTGGACTGTTGGCGCATCTCAACGTGTGAACGTCAAAGATCGAGATCACCGTCCATAGCCGCTGAACTTAAAAAATTCAACGTTTATTAATTTAGGCGTTGAATTAAGAAAGGAAAAACGTAGTTCACATTGGAATTAAAGGGTGAGATTCTCTTATTTATATGTGCTGCAAGTTAGTGTTTCCACTGCACTCTCTCTCTCCCCTATTGAATTTCTTTCTCTCTCAAGGAACATTGCCCTCTCCCCTTAATCTCTCTCTTCCCTCTCACACAAACTCATTGTCTCTCTTCACATTTTCTATACTTGAATTTGCTTAACACAGCTCATCTCCAGCTTTAATGGTCGCTTAACCAGGTAATTCTTTTTTCTAATCTCTCTCTTAAACAAATAACCGATTTTTTTAATACTATCGATTGTTTAGCCCTTCTTATTCGTCCATGAATTATATAATTGTTTGTATATTACTGTGTACATAGTTAACCTCGATGTAACAGCTTAATAGCACCTGGCATTAAATACTTTTAGAAATAACATAGTTAACCTCGATGTTTATTAAATAATTTAAGCTATAAATTATTTCTACACTAAGTAATATAATTTTTTATAATTTCTTTAATGTTACATATTTGTATATGTTCTTATTACGTGATGAGACCTCGATGTAATAGTTTAACTCCATTTTTTAGCAACTTGTGAATAGTAATTCAACCGGTCTTAATCATATTACATTTCTTGAAATTAATGTTTTTTTGTTAATTGTTTTCTAGTCTTTGTAGTTTTGTGTGTTTGTGTGTTTGGTTTTTAAGCTCTTCCTTTTTTTTATTTCAATGCTTTGTTTGTCATTTTATTTTTGTTTGGCATGGCTTAAAAGAAGGTCATTGAAGTTTGTTTTGTTTGTTTAAGCAAATATGCCACTTGGAAGCATGGATTATGGAATTTAGAATGCAAGCATCTAATGGTATCTCGATCATAGTTAGCAAGTCGGCGATTATAAATAAATCGGCTCACCTTGAAATCGAAAACTAATCGTTTTTATTTTTAAAAGTCTGATAAAAAAATCGGGTAAAAAATATGGATCGACAAAAATACTTCATGTAAAGACATTACAAATATGTCATACTAGGCTCAAAAAAATCATAGTCAAAAAATCGGATATATTTAAAATATTAGAAATTTTAAAACTCTAAATATATATATATCACCCAGTATAGAAAAAATTAATAATAGTGAGGAATAATGTTTTCACTCTATATATATCACTCAGTATAAAAATGACCTTCCTATAAATATAAATATCAAATATTTATATAAAAATACGCAATATAGAAAAAATTAATAGTAATGAGGAGTAATGCTTTCACTCTATATATATCACTCAGTATAAAAATGACCTCCCTATAAATATAAATATAAATATCAAATATTCAATGTGATATATCTCTAAATCATAAGATGATTATCTATTCTATTCGTTAAGATAAGTATTAGGTAGGTGAATTCAATTTTCATCATTCTAGAAAGAAATTGTCTACCCCATACTTGCTAACCATGTTGTACCCATAACCACCTGGAAAAATACGCACCATATCCATAGCAGTGAACCAGAGAATGTTTCGGGAAAATAGAAATAGAAATTTCACAAAATAGGAAAAAAATATTGAACTTTCCAAAAATATAAAAAGTAGAGTATATTAATACGAAAGATTTTTTGAAACGATTTTTTCAAATTTTGAGAAAGATTATTTGAAACGATTTTTCAAATTTTGAAAAAGATTATTTGAAACGATTTTTTCAAATTTTGAAAAAGTCGTCTTTTAAACTTCTACCAGAAAAGATCACGTATTTTTACTGATCTATTAAAAAAATCGCATATTAAATCGTATTTAAACCGATTAAATCGGCGACTTGCTAAATATGTTTTGGACACGGTTGAGAGATAATCAATGATTGCGTTTTATGTTTTTTCAAATGAAATAAGATGATCAAGATTGCGTTTTATGTTCTTTTGTTTATGAGCATTTCAAATGAAATAATCATTATTCTCATCGTCTGAATCTTATCCCAATATTTTATATGAAATAATATCGACAATTTTGGTTGTATCTCAAATCCTACTTTGTAAGGTTTTAACTAAAGCTCCTTTTATTACAATCTCTTGCTTACTAGCTCTAGCGTGGATAATAGCCATATTTTAAAATATGGTGATTTCCTATCCAGATCGTCGATCAAGTCCAGAATTGACAAAGATTGAATCGGTTCTTTGATGGTATAGGTCTCGGCCCGGTCCCACCCTAAAACCTCATTTTTTCATGTTCTTTTTGTTTAAGTTTATCTAAAATTTTCCTGGTCCCTCTTAAATCCCAACCCTAGAAATCTCTTTTTAAATTTTAAATTTATTTTTTATTTTTAAAATTTTTTCCGATCATTGATTTAGACTAATCTTAACCGATCTAAATTGCCAATCTAGTGATCCAATATGGATATATAGTGTGAATGATTCACCCCACTTATCTGAGTTTTAAAACACTGGTTATAAGATAGAAATGTAGTTCACAAAGAGACCTCTAAGAATCCTTTCAGATTTCTTTAATTAAGGGGAAATCGTACAAACTAGGATCACCTATGTTGTAATGTAAAAAGACCATCTCTTCTCTTTAGAAATAAAGGGAAAACTTCTTATAAGCCTCCATATAATAAGTTCAACAACTTAGATTGAATGATCAAAAAGTGAACAACAAATGTAGCATGATACAAGTTTTCTTCTGAAAATTATATGAACCCCAAACCTGCTCTTAGTGCTATGAAGAAATAAAAAGGCAAAAGAATGGATGTAATAAAAAAAGAACAATTGCTTCATGAGGGCTGGACAACATTTCTACAATATGCGGTCAAGAGGCATAAGCATCCATCTTAAAGATGGATGCAAATAGGTGGTTCTTCTAATTTAAAAACAATTGTAACTAACATTGCAAATGTTTTTTTAATAAGTTTTCAAATTTTATTTATTTTTTTCAAATGATACATAATTTGGGTAGCCTACATTCCAAATGATACATGATTTGGGTAGCCTACATAATATGTTATATTGTAACGGTGTAATCTTCCAGTCAAATAATCGAAGATAAAATAAAAAAACATGTTGTTATTTGAAACATTAGACCGAAAGTTATGTTGAGAAAAACACAAAAGGACATAATACCTCCGCTTAAAAATTACATAAATACCCCTTTTTTTTTATGATACAACTGTAATTTTTCCTAACAAATATAGGGAATAGCGTACTCCAAGATCATTTAGTACAAGGATGTACCCAATAACAGGTAACAGGTAGATGTGAAATTGCTCGAGGAATACAACAAAGCTCGAAAAATTTTCTTTTAAACTTCGATACCACTCAACTAGACACCTCTAACACCCGATTTTATATCCAATGGTCAATATTTCATGACTTTTATGTACCAAAAATAAATAATAATATAATATAATTTTCTTAAATATAAACCTACACATGTATTTTCTCTCTCTAAAGTTTGCTGATGTATTTTCTCTCTCTAAAGTTTGCTGGGTTCCTAACAATGTAGGGAGAGAGTTCATGAGTTGACTGATGAAGTAACTTTTTTCAACTTTTTGATTTTAGATTGTGTTAGGGTGCTCACAATATAAAGTAATTTATCATTGTATTCAATAATTTTTGACACTCTTGTTTTGTATATAGAAAATTTATTCATAAAAATATTTTTAATTATTAGAAAGAAGTATGAAATCATTATATATAAATGTCCAAAATTGTTAAGTACATTATAAAATTATACTATAATACCCTAAGATAACCTCTTAAGTTTTTAGAAAGAGAAACTTATCTATTTCTGCACCCTCAAAATCCGGGAATAAGTTTATGTATAGCCATAGGACAGCTCCAAAATCGCTGTCTTTTTTCTTTTAATATTTTCTTTTTTATGGCAAACGGTTGTCACTTTTCCTAGCTTTCTATATGTAGGTCTCTGTCTAGCCTTCCTTATGAACCAACAAATGAATACATTCAAACTTCACGTCCCCCTTCAAAATCGTGGCCTTAAACAACTTGCTATTTCGCGTTCACATTATTTGGAAACATATTTTTTTAGAAAGAGATTTTCGCAGTTTATTTTTCAAATCATATGAGCGGCTTTTGTTATAAGTATCGCCATGAATCTTCTTTGAGAAGGCCAGATTCTGGTCGATTCTTGCGGGAAACAATTTATCCGGCTCACTGTTACAAATTTTCCTGCTATCCGTCAAAATTTTCACTGGAAAGGGAAAGTGATGCCACTATTGTTCGACGGAAAACCACTTTTCCGGATGGGAAACCAGTATCGTGTTTGAGTTAAAGCGCTTTTAGGTACGTGTTGAAGATTTTATTTGTGTTTTCGTTTTCTGATTGCAGGATTTTGGTGTTTCGTTTATTTTGAAGTTTCCCTTTCTGTTGTTTAGTTGGATATTTGTGTGTTTTGCTCGAATGTTTTTTTCCTTTTTCAAATCTTTTCATTACGATTTTTGTTTTAGATTTTGGTGTTTTCTTTATTACAGGAATAATCAGAAACTTTATTTTTTTGGGGGGGAGTTTGTGTGTATGAAAGAGAGAGACATTTCCATTATTTTGGGCTAGATGAAATATTCAATTTTTAAGCTATTTTCAGTTGTTAAATTCTGTTTTGGGCCTGTTGAAATATTCAATATTCTGTAAATTTTCATATTTTTTTGAAGGTTGAGGTGCTGTTACTTGTTAAAATGAGCATCCATAGTGCCGAGGGAGAGAGATATCAGTTGTAATTATTCAAGAGAGGTTTTTTTTTTTTTTCTTTTCGTTCTAACATGTTTGTTTCACCTAAAAAATGAGCGTCTAATTGGTGTGAAAATATTTCAACACTTAACCACATAAAAAGAATTCTCTCGAGTAAACACAATCACACTAATTCACGTAAAGATATTCACGAGATAAACATGTCCTAAGTTTTAATACTTTTTGTGTGAGCGAGAGATTTCAGTTATAACACTATGTAAGGAGGAGGGGGGGGGGACGGAGAGATATATTTTCCAGTTAATTTATTTGAAGAGGTAAATTAAAGTAGAAGAAAGTTTTATGTATACTTGCAACTTTATATTATTGAAATGAGGTGCACCGCAAAAAATCATGTCAGGGGGTGGTTTTCATAAGGTTCCAACAAAGTAAGGCGCATCTCTAACTTTTGTCATAAGATGCAATTTTGGTGCTAAATGTTTTTAAAAAATTTTGAAAATTTATTTTTATATTTAATTATCAAATTTTAAACTTAAAAAATAGTTTAAATCAAGTAAATTTATAGACGCACGAAAATCTTGAAAATGAACTGCCCAGATAATGTCTTGCAAGATGTGCTATTTTTTTAATATATCCATATAATCGTGATGATCTATTAGATGGTTTTCCATATTTTCCTTATGTTGTGCTATTATTGATTTCTTATGATTTGTCGATTTTTCTAATCAATGCAAATTTAAGTGAGCAATTTTAATTTATTATTATTTTTTAATTGACTCCTCATTCATGATAAAATTTCCTTCATTTTAAATAAAAAACCATGAGTTGTGACTTAATTATTGGAAAAGGTTGACTATAGGAGCTCTTTTCCTTAGCAGCAATGATGTAGAACTACAAATTCCCAGTGAGAAGAAAACGACCCTCTCTCTCTCTTCATATGGTATAGAACGCTACAGATTTGCATTAGAAATGGGAAACGTTTACATGAGGTTGAAACCTTAAAATGTAGAATTATGTATGCATCTCAAAAATATATTTGAAATGTTGTTTTAATGTTGAAAAACCTTCTAATTGATCATCTCGACATTGAGATGTATGTATTAAAAAAAAAAGTTTTTGAGTCTAAAAAATAGTGCATCTTGCCACACATTATCTAGACCGTCAATTTTCACGATTTTCATGTTTATAGATCTACCTGATTTTAACCATTTTTTGAGTTTAAATTTTTCTAATTAGATATAAAAATTGTTTTTAAAATAATCCTAAAATTTTTTACAATAAAATTATATATATTATGATAAAATTTGGAGTTGCATCTTAATTGTATTGTTTAAAGTTATAGAAACGGCCCCCTTTAGAAATTTCCATTTACTCTCTTTCTTTTTTTCATATGGTATAGAAAGCGACAAATTTGCATTTAGAAATTTCCATTTACTCTCTCTTATAGAAAATCCCTTTAGAAACACACTTACAAATTTTCATTTAGAAAGAAATGACCTCTCTCTCTCTCTTATTGATGTTTTTTTATACTCTCTCTCTTATTGATGCTTCTCTCTCTCATTGATGTCTTCTCTCTCTCACTAGCTAGCTATTTTGATAACCGGGGTAGGGATCCATTCCTCCTTTTTTCAACCTGATTGAATTCTTAAATGGTATGGCTTCGGTTTTCTTTTTGGGTGCAGTTTGCATACGGATCCATCCACAGCTGTAGAGGTAAGGCGCTTTCAAATTTTACCATGGTAGATAATTTTGATGTAAAATGTTTTTAAGATTATCTCAAAATCTATTTTTCTATCTAATTATAAAATTTTAAATTTAAAAAATGGTTAAAACCAAGTAGATCTATAAATATATCAAAATCTTGAAAATAGATGGGGTAGATATTATGTTGTAAAATGCACTGTTTTTTAAATTTAAAATCTTTTTATTTTTTATAGTCATACATCTCAATATCGAGATGATCAATCAAAAGGTTTTTCAACATTAAAACCACCTTTTCAGATGGATTTTTGAGGTGCACCCCTAACTCTACATTGCAACTTTATATAAACTTTTTTCTTTTTTTTTTATGCAAAAATTTCCAAAAATTTCCTCTTTATATTCTATTTTCTCTCTCCTCTTTTTAGAATTTTACTGGATGTTCATAATTAATGAGCCAGTTGAAAGTTCAAATGGTAACAAAAAATGGCAAGTTTGGCTGCCCATGACCCTCTTTGAGGGCCTCTTAAGTCAAGAACGGGTGGTTCATTGTCTTCAAAAGTCTGCTCATATCAAAGTTTCCAGATATTTAGTTCAAAGCTTGTTCCATAGGGACCAGACTGTGCACTTGCTCCCTCGGGAAGAGACCTAGGAGTAGGGGTACTTTCTTGATCTGTTAGGTTGGAATCCACTTTAGAATCACCAGTTGAGGATTTTAAAAAAAAAATTAAAAAAAAAAAATTAAATTTTTGAGTTTCTACCACAGATTTGACCTCCCAAATATCATACTGTTTCTGTTCAATCATAGGGCACTATTTTTTTCAGGGGCACGTTCATTTAAGCATTGTTATTTTTTATTATTTTATATTACAGATTTGACTTCCCAAATATCATACCGTTTCTGTCCAATCATAAGGCACTATTTTTCAGGGGCGCTTGCATTTAAGCATTGTTATTTCTTACTATTTTATATTTGTGTTATTCTATTGGTTGACGAGGTTACGTCCCAAAAAAATAAAAGATAAAAAAAATATTGCCCTTAAAGTACTTCAAGATATCTTTTATACGCTGGAGCATATACCTGCGAGAGCATAATCTTTTGTCGGATTTATATAGGAGTTGTCGAAAAGGAACACTTCAACCGTTTTTTATGAGGAGTGATTTCATGTATGTAGGTTTTAATTTTGAGCTACCACCGTCCTCTGCAATCGGAACTTTTGAGTTCCATTGTTTTAAGGAAAAGAAAAAGATGTGGAAGCTAAAAGTCCTTGGCTACTTTTAGCTTCGGACTCACCAAGGGTGGGTCTAGGCTGGAGTCCCCCCCAGGTCTCACACTGGTGAGTCCTGAGGCAGACCAAGAAATTTCAACAAGATACTAAAAAACTGGGAGACTAGGGCCTGGTTTTTCAGACCAGGTATCTCCAGCCCTCCGAACTGGTCCGACTTGGGCGAATCCTGAGTTGAACATGCAATTGCTTAATTGCTGGTATGAATTGCCTTATCATATCAAAACCATGTGAAAGCTGTGTTGATAAGCCCACGTTATGATGTAATAATGGTTCTTTTAAGATCAGTAAACTTTGATCACTGTTAGTGGTTCGTGGAGACGAAGCCTTCTCATGGTTTTACATTATAAGGCTTCTGGAACACACCGAGATTTTTTCTTTTTAATCTGTAATCCTATTTTTGTGCAATGGTCAACTTCGAATTGGTTGCTATGAAAATTTGGGACAAAAAATGATCTTACTTAATTTTGTTTATGTATTTTTATGTCCATTAGGAACTAACCAAAGCCTTTTTCCTTCCATTCTAAAGCTCTAACAATTCCTTCTTTTTGCAGCTGCAGGCCAAACTAGAAGCAACTCATCCTAACCCACTTTCTCTCTACCTCTCTTTCTTCTCATAAGAGTAGAGAATATGGGGGAAGTCGGCGACCGTCCGCAAGTGTTGAGAAGGAGGGGCTGCACTTGCACTAAAGAAGACTTTTTACCCGAAGAGTCGTTCAAAAGTTGGGGTAATTACACAAGGTCCTTGAGTGAAATGTGGCCGAGGCTCAAAGATCGGATCTTGACTCGATCTCTTGATGAGACTGAACTCAATGAGATTCGAGCTCGAAGTCACAACGAAATGAAAAAGAACTTGAAATGGTGGGATCTCATGTGGTTTGGCATTGGAGCTGTGATAGGAGCTGGTATATTCGTGCTTACGGGTCGCGAGGCCAAGCAAGGGGCTGGACCAGCTGTTGTCCTCTCCTATGTTGTTTCCGGAATTTCAGCCATGCTTGCTGTGTTTTGCTACACTGAATTTGCAGTTGAAATCCCTGTAGCAGGTATGCATCCAAAATACATATGCTCCCTTTCTCGAGAGACCGAAATTACATTATTGATGGGTCAGTGTTGATAAGAGCACGGTGTGCATTGTCTCAATACTTGGATTGTAATGTTTGAGAGCATTGATTAATACTATTAAATGTTCTAATCCCTGGACTTGTGATGAAGCCCAATTCAGGGGGATAGACACAGCCGAGTCTAAACAAATTTATAACAAAAGCCTTGGGAACCAGTGAGAATGGCCCAATTCCCAAGGTTTGTACTCAGACAGGGCACCCTGCTGAGTCTAATGACTCATCTGATCCAAGTCGGACTTGGGAGTGTTTCAAAACTCATATTGTTAAAGGGTAATATTTTGATTCACAAGGCCTACATTTTACCATTACTTGGTCCATTGAAAGCACTGATTAAGACTCGAATGCCTGGGACATGAAATTATGTGAGAATATTTGGTAGTTTCCTTGAAAATTCTCAGACTAGATTTGTCTTTGCACATATGTTGTTGTATGGGAACATTTAGTAATTCTCATGAGAGATTCTTTGTAAATTTAAAAGACTCATGTTGAAAGAGCTTTTTACATGTGAATCTTATGTCGATTCGATTTAAGTTTATGGTAGAGACATATCATTTTGGCTTAGGGAGGTCGAGGGTTTGAACCTTCAAAGTTTCTCTCAAACAAACTAATCTAGCCTCTCTTCTGTTGATTCTTTTATGCGTAAAAGCTACATACCAAAAGAATGTTTACTGTATAGAGGTGTGAATTAATCACAGTTTACTAAATTTGAGCCATTATCTCTTTGATCATATTTAACTGAGGTCACCCATTCAAGTACCAGTCATTCTCGTCCAATGGACAATGAAAAGGATGACCTATTTGCCACAATTTCCTTTTATTTATTGTGACTTCTTCAATCTCTTACAACTTGTACTGCAATGAAACTTGTGTGCTTGCATATCTTTCTATTTGCATATTGTTCTCTATTATCTTCCATCTTGTATGGCAATGGAATTGTGCTTGCATGTCGTTTTCTCAGTAAATTCTTTTCTATCTATTCCAACGTTGTTGCACCATCTCACTCCCCTTCTATCCTTGGAAAAAACAGGGGGCTCCTTTGCGTACCTCCGCGTTGAGCTGGGCGATTTCATGGCCTTCATCGCTGCTGGCAACATCCTCTTGGAGTATGTAATCGGCGGTGCTGCTGTTGCCCGTGCGTGGACCTCCTACTTTGCCACACTCCTCAACCACCATCCCGATGACTTTCGTATCATCACGAACCTTGCTCCGGACTACAATAAGCTAGACCCCATCGCCGTAGTTGTGCTCATAATCGTCTGTATCGTTGCAGTCCTCAGCACCAAGGGCACCTCACGGTTCAATTACATTGCGTCCATAATCCATATTGCTGTGATCGTCTTCATCATAATTGCTGGTCTTACCCATGCAGACACCAAAAATTACACTAATTTTATTCCGTTTGGGTCCCGAGGAGTCTTCAAGGCGTCGGCTGTTTTGTTCTTCGCATATGTCGGATTTGATGCAGTGTCCACTATGGCAGAGGAAACCAAGGATCCAGGTCGAGACATCCCAATAGGGTTAGTGGGTTCTATGGCTATAACTACCCTAGCATATTGTCTGTTGGCTGTGACTCTATGTCTGATGCAGCCATATGCTGAGATCGATAAGGACGCCCCCTTCTCTGTCGCCTTTCAGGCAGTTGGCATGGGTTGGGCTAAGTACATTGTGGCCTTCGGGGCGCTAAAGGGCATGACCACTGTGCTCCTAGTTGGTGCGGTGGGCCAGGCTAGGTACCTGACCCACATTGCCCGCACCCACATGGTCCCACCTTGGCTTGCATTGGTCCACCCAAAGACTGGAACACCTAGCAACGCGACTGCCGTCATGCTTGGTGCCACCGCAGTGATCGCATTCTTCACTGACCTCGACATCCTGTCCAGCCTCCTATCGATCTCCACCCTCTTCATATTCTCTCTTGTCGGAGTAGCCCTCATAGTTCGCCGACATTATGTCTCTGGAGAAACAACTCTCTCTAACTGGGCCAAGCTCGTTGCATTCATAGTCCTTATAATTGGTTCCTCTATTGCAACTGCAGTATACTGGGCTCTAGGAGGAGATGGTTGGATAGGATTCGTGATCACCGTTCCATTATGGTTCCTATCAACCTGCGGTCTGTGGCTTACAGTACCAAAAGCCCGAGAGCCCAAGATCTGGGGTGTCCCTCTCGTGCCTTGGCTCCCTTCAGCATCAATCGCTATCAACATATTCTTGTTGGGATCAATCGACGCCCACTCATTTATGAGGTTCGGGCTTTGGACCGCTGTGATTCTCGTGTACTATTTCTTCTTTGGCCTTCATGCTTCTTATGACACTGCAAAGGAGGCCGACCAGGCCAGATTGGGCCTGAAACTTGAGGGTGGGCTCAAAAGCCCCAACAATGGGGTTTCAGGTTAGATAAAGCACAGTTGTTTGGCCTAGGCTTGGGCTTGGGTCCGGCCTGGCTTGGCAGCCGGTCCACTCCTTAATGGAAAGGGGGACCCATTATTCAAATGGCGGACAGTTATAATGTTAAAACTTTTATGTCTTTCTTCTTCTTCTCGGTTTTTTCAGGGTGGGGAATTAGGATCCTGTAAAATTTGGCGATTACTATGAAAAGTTGAACATTGTGACCCACTATTGCTATAGTATTGGGTTCTAATCTTAATTATCCACCAGTGTTAAGTGTTTATGTATGAATAAATGTTTCACATAGTAATGTATGCATGGTTTAGACTTTAGAGAGGGTCTCAAATTTATATTCAGAGACAGTCTTTGTACATTGTATCCAATGCCAACATCATCATATGTGCTCTTCTCTGTCATGATATCTTTGTACATTGAATTAGTGAGGAACTGAGGATAAGCATAGAGAATGTGTGTGCCTTCTTGTTGATCAAGAAGGTTGTGCCCCTATTTTATACACTACATACCTTGAGGACTACTCTCTCTGCTGCTTAGTGATTATGTCATCGATCTTATAAGCTGTAACTTTTTATCTCCTCTACGATGCTTATTGGCGAGATTTTCACTTGTCTCCGCACACATATAATACATATATATTTGTAAAATCCAAGTGATAGATCTTGATCAAGATCGGATAGTTGAGAATAGTGTTTATCCTAAGTATTACATAGTGTTGACCACCAAAGATGAAAATATTAGTTGAAAATATATAATGTAATAAAAAAAATTAGCCACTTTATTTAGCTAACCAATCAAAATCAGTCAAATATGGATTTTTGATAAATTTTTTTATCAAACTTGATTTTATAATTTGGACCACACCGCCCAAAGCATTGGTTGCACTTTAACAATTGAGCTTAGTCTGGTTTGGTTTTGATAACTATTATGGAGAGGTTCTTGCTAACTATAATGGAAATTGAACTGAACAAATTTTTCACATTAATTACGCTCCAACAAGCACAGCTGGCACAAGCTTTGACATAGGCCCTTCAATATATGCATTTATTAATCGTTTTGCAAAAATAGCCTGAAACCCCACAGCCCTATCTAAGGTTTAGAAATATGGCTCGGTGACCCACATCTTGCCTCCAAAAAACCGGTTTGGATTGGTGATGAGGCCAAATGAACTGCCACTAAAAAATTTAAAAACATGTAAAAAATTTGAAAAATATTTAAAAATAAAATAAGACGATTATGTGACCGAACCGGAACCAGATTGACCCTAATGATTCTCGATCCTAACCGGCCGATTTCCATTATGTTCATTGGTGTTTACAACCTTGCTCTAGGAATGATTACACCTAACAAAAAGAGATCAAATATTTTTATTTTAGTAATAAATTATTAAAGAAGAGATACTAATTATATAATTTTCTAAAAATGAACCGGCCTCTTAGAAATAACTAATACGAACAGCAACGCGTCCAAGAGGCAAAGCCCAAGACCCCATGAAACCCTGGTAATTTGTAGGGATACTAGTTGCTTGAAAACCTAATTTCCTTTTTCTTATTTTGGGCACTAATTATATAATTTTCTAAAAATGAACCGGCCTCTTAGAAATAACTAATACGAATAGCAACGGGTCCAAGAGGCAAAGCCCAAGACCCCATGAAACCCTGGTAATTTGTAGGGATACTCGTTGCTTGAAAACCTAATTTCCTTTTTCTTATTTTGGGCAACGTTCATTACGCTTCACCTCTATTAATTTCACCTATTTAGAGAACTCTAGAATTGGTGAGAAGCCTGACGCCTCTGGCTTCGAATCTGCACTACTTATAGGTTCAGGTCTCTCTCTCTCAGTATTTTTCTATGATTATATTCTTCTATGTGTTTTTCTTACTAATCTATTGGTTGCAGTATGGAAAACGTGTAGGAGGTGCATAGGGTTTAAATCCAATGAGGAATATTAGTCCATGGTGCTCCTAGAATTGGAGGTAATTTTTTTTTGCCATGATCTGTTTATTTGTAGTGCCCCTCTCTCTGCTATTTTAACAATTGGGAATTCTCTCTCTCTCCCTCTCTCTCTCTCTACACTTTGCGAACTCTGTTAAGGCTTTCTCTCCCTCTCTCTATCCACTGTGTTAACAGTTTGGGAAACTTTTTGGGGAGTTTTGAGTGTTAACAATTGTGAAACTTTTTGGGGAGTTTTGTTTGATTTGGTGTTGATCAAGAGGCACCTCGAGGCAGGTTCTCCGATAGGGGTCTATAGAATTGGGGATGGAGTTTGGCCGGGTTACGAGTAACCCGTAAACCGTCCGGTCCAACTGTTCTAATGGAGTAGGACTCGAGCAGTTCAAAAGGTCTTAAAAAGAATTACAAAGTACAAAAAAAAGTCTAAAAAGATATGGAAAAGTTTGATTGCGCAAAGCCCATTCAAAAGAAGTTGAAAAGTACTAAAAGAAATCGATTTGTGCCTGGGTTTTTTTTTTTTTTTAACATTAATACAACTGGTTTTTTTTTAAACTTTCTAAAAACAGATGGAAAACTTAAAAATAAGTATGCCCAAAACACTTTCTAATCTTTGCAAAAATGATAAAAAGTTTTAAATTTAAAAAACAAGATACAAACAAATCCCTTTTTTTTAAAAAGATTTTATATGTATTTTTTAAAACTTTTTTAAATACCTAGGTCCACCAAAACTGGCCAAAAAGGGATTAGCCAATACCCGATTCGGTGTGACCGGCCTGTTCCAAGTTGGACAAGTCGAGTTCGCGAACATTGGCTTGGAGACCTGGTGGTGTTGAGCTTGGCCCAGTTGATTCACACTTGCTATAAGCCGAGGCCAAAACCTAGCCCTGGCCCCGCTGAACCCAACTCGTTGGTTGTAGGGTTGGGAAAGGATCGAGCAGATCGCCAAGTGGTGGCACGAAATCTAAGCTCGCCTATTGTTTTGGTGGGCCCTGGTTTGGAAAAATAAAAGGAGAAATTAAATTTTTTTACTATAAATAAAAAGGGAATTCCTTGGAGGTCCAATTTTATTTTGCAAATATTTTATGAGAGATCCATTTTTTTTTTCAATTTTGCTTCTATTTCCTAGGGTCCAAATAGTGGCTGCTGTTTTATTTTTATTTTTATTTCTGTGAAGTGTAAGGACGGGTCTGGATCATCCGACTTGGCTTTTCAAAGATTGTGCAGGCGAAGTAGTCCCAAGCCTTAAACCTTGGACCTGTCACTTGACTTGCATGATCATTTTGATATTCTAGACCTTAGGCTACTACCTGGACTGCAAATTTCACAGTTGAGGTTGCAGAGATAACTTGGCTTCCACAATATTTACATAAGCCAAACAGTTCGAGGTAAGTTGCTATCATATATATATATATATATATATATTTATAAATAAAATTAAAAAAAGAAAAAAAAAAAAGAAAAAATAAGTTGCTACCATTTTTTTTTTTTTTAAAAAAGAACGAACATCATGAGATGGGCAAAATTAAAAAATAAAAAAGACAAAAAAATTTCTGGCCGGTTGGCAGCCCTAGCCTTTATGCCTATCCAAACCAGCTCACTCGAAGCTCATGTATATCTTAAAGCCCAAACTTTAGCCCATACGGCGATATCCTAAAGCCAAAGAATTTCATACTCCGACGAAGTACAATGTGTATTTGCTTCCTTGCGTATTTGCTTCCTTGGATAAAATCCAACCAATCAAGGACCTAAAATTTTTGGTCTATAATTTATGGAAAATTTTTATTTAAGGATGCAACCCTATAATGTAGAACTACATATGCACCTCAAAAATCCATTGGAAAATATAGTATTAATGTTGAAAAACCTTTGATTGATCATCTCGATGTATGCCCATGAAAAATAAAGAGATTTTAAGTCTCATAAATAGTCCATTTTACAACATATTATCAACAACCTCCATTTTCAAGATTTTCATATGTTCATAGATCTACTTAATTTTAACACTTTTTGAAATTTAAAATTTTATAATTAGATATAAAGATAGATTTTGAGATAATCCTAAGAACATTTTTCATCAAAATTATATACCATGATAAAATTTGAAGGTGCACCCTACCTCTACTGCTACGGATGCATCCGTATGCTAATTGCACCCGTAATTTCTTAAACACCTTGTTATAGACATTTGCTTGACACAACTTTTTAAATGTACTCTCTTTTCATTTTAAAGAACAATCACAAAAAAGAAACGTTTGAAAAAACGCCTTAGAAAGTGTTTTTATAGTCCAATTAATATAAGCCGTCAATTTTAGTGAGTTAGTTAGGTATAGGCCTTAGAATGATTTTTTTATTCCCAAAATTTTAATATAGCATTATCATCATTAGATTAACAATGCTGAAAAAGTAATTTTGAATTTATTAAGGTCTAGATCTTGAAGTTCACCAAATGGACGGTCGAGATTCATTGTTGGAGGCTACTAATTTTGACCATTTCTGAGGAGCAAATTGTATTTTGTTTTTCCATAGGATTGATTATGAGGATGAAGAAAATGTGTGAGCAAAATTTAGGGTCATACAAATACCAAAAACATAGTTTTCTAGTGATTTGCATTATACTATTATACAACCATTGCATGAAAGCATTCCCTTATATAATTATATATACACACACACAATCCAATTAAGGCACACCTCCAAATTTTATCATAACATATAATTTTGTTTCAAAAAATTATTAAGATTATCTCAAAATCTATTTTCATATTTAATTATAAAATTTTGAACTTCAAAAAATGTTAAAATCAAGTAGATCTATAAACATATGAAAATTTTGAGAATGGACGGTCTAGATAATATGTTGCAAGATGCGGTATTTCTAGGACTCAAGATCTTATTATTATTATTCATATATCTCGATGTTGAGATGATTAATTATAGAGTTTTTCAACATTAAAACAACCTTTTCCGATGGATTTTTGAAGTGCATATTTACTTCTACATTTTAAGGTTGCAACCTTAT
>NW_006497375.1:463738-491736 GCF_000471905.2 Amborella trichopoda
ATATAGGAAAAGTTTATATAGAGCCTAGGCTTTGAACAATCAAATTAGAGCCCACTTTAAAAATTTCACTAGAAGAGGTTGTTCTGATGCTCAAATTGATCATCTCGACATCAAGATGCATGGCCATGAGAAAAAATGGATTTCAACTTTTGGAAATAATGCATCTTGTAACTCATTTTTGGACTGTCAATTTTCAAGATTTTAATAGATATGCTCAATCTACACTATTTTTGAAGCTTTAAATTTTATAATTAAAGATGAACATATATTTCAAGGCTCTCACAAAGATTTCCAATATTGAAACCATCTTTGTGCTTGAAAAATATAATGCCCAAAGATTAAAGAGAGACTACAATTTTGAGAGTGAGATCTAATTGTTGAGAATTCAAAACCAATTTTCTTGTTTTGAAAATAATCATGTATTGATTTTTAGGTGGTTTTTAAAACCTGATATTAAAAAGAAAATTATCCAAGGGTAAGTATTTTGCCCAAGGGAGTAAACGTATAGTTCCTTAGAGCATACTATACAAACCTAAAGGTAAAAAGATTTGGTCTTTTTTGGGTAATTATGTGGGGAAGACATGTCTCTACTCATTTTAGATTAGGAGTTAGCTTTTTGAAGACATTAGTGGGAGGTGTTAATGGTGGGATGGAAACCACGATGTGGTGACTATTGTGTAGGGTGCTACCACTACCAACCTAGCCCCTTTCCCTAAAACGACCTGGTCGAGATGGGCACTGTTGGATGCCTGATCCAACGTTCACTCCAACATGTAACCTTGAGCAATTTTCCTATAGTTTCTAGGCCAACTTGATTATTCCTATTGTTTGTTCAAAAAAATAAGAGAGTACTTGAAGTCTCCTATATGGCAAATTTTCTATAAGGAAAAACTGTATATAGAGCCGATGCTCTAAATAATCAAATTATAACGCACCTCAAAAATTTCACTAGAAGAGGTTGTTTTGATGTTCAAATATCCTCAAAGTGATATCTCGACATCAAGATGTGTGGATATGAGAAAGAAATAGATTTCA
Source organism: Amborella trichopoda (assembly GCF_000471905.2). The sequence goes on from NW_006497375.1 coordinate 464,774, forward strand.
AGTTTTAAAAATAGTGTAATAAAATCATAATATATTTTTGGACTATCAATTTTCAAGATTTTCAACTTTTTATAGATTTGTTCCATGTACACTATTTTTTAAGCTTTTTATTTAAGGCTCACAAAGATTTCCAGTATTGAAACCATATTTCTCGAGACTACTTGCAGTTGCGCTTTACTTTGATTGTTTAGAGCTCTATGCAAACCTCACCCTTTCTATGAAGTGAACTCTAAATTTCTGCAGTTTTGACCATTGTTCAATTTTAAAAGCTCATTTATGTTCTTTTTCTTAGGATTGATCACAAGGAGAATTTATTTATGGAAAAAGTTTATATAATATTGCAACTTCATACTATTGAAGTAAGGTGCACCTCATAATTAATCTAGAAGAGAGATCTCCGATTTTGGTAAGCATTCTCATTAATCTTCTCGACCATAAAGATGTTTGGATATGAAGAATAAAATGAATTTTCAGTGCTTAAATAGTGCATATTATAAAAAGTTATCGGTCAATCATTTGTTTTCAGGATTTTTAGATTTTTAAATATTTATAGATCTGGTTTTTTACTAGATGTTTACTACTTTTCAAATTTGAAATGCCATAAGGTAAAAACAAATATTCAAGCCATCAAAAGGTTCTTGGTACCAGAAAACTTTAGTGGTGTACTATACTTCTATACTACAAGGAGGACACCTTATATAATCCAGTAGAAAAGAGTGTTTTACAGTTAAAAAACCTTTGAATTGATCATCTCAACCTTGAGGCAAACAAATTTTAAGTCTTAAAATTAGTATAACAGGTTATCTAAACTATCTATTTTCAATTTTCAAGATTTTCTAGATGTTTATAAATCGGGTCAATATATATAAATACTTGAATTGCAATGTAAAGGTTTAAAGGTTTTTTAATGCTTGAATGGCAACTTTCGATTGAGTTATGAATGTACGCTTTACTTATTGGGCTGCAGCCCTATCAGACCATTTTCCTAAATTAAACCTCTAATAACATCAATAAATTAAGCCTTGTATTAGAAATCCTTTTTTCTAGTTACGAATTCCTATTTATATGAGAAATATTTTTGCCAACTCCTTTCCTAATCGGATGTCACGCTCCTAACACGATAATCTCTCTCTCTCTCTCTCTCTGATGTCACGTACCTAACATGATAATCTCTCTCTCTCTACTGTTTTGCCATCTTCGCCATTGCTTTCCAAGTTTCTTTTCCTTAGTTTCTCTCTCTATCTACAAGACATTAAAGCCCTGCTTCTCTTCTCCCTTTCTGCTTCCTGTTATTGCTTTGCTTCTCTTTCTTAAATCTTAATCATTCACCAAGTATTTCAGTTTTAGAGAGAGAGAGCCATGGAGCAACACTCAGGCCTAAAGAGGAGGGCTTGCACTTGCAGCAAAGATGATTTCTTTCCCGAAGAATCCTTCAAGAGTTGGGGAAATTATATGAGGGCCCTCGGCAAGACGCCCTCTAGGCTCAAGGACCGCCTCTTGGCCCGGTCCCTCGATGCGACCGAGATTACCGAAGTTCGAGCTCAGAGCCAAAATGACATGAAGAAGAGCCTCAACTGGTGGGACCTCATATGGTTTGGATTAGGAGCCGTGATCGGCGCAGGAATCTTTGTTCTCACCGGACTCGAGGCCCGGCAAGATGCCGGTCCAGCAGTCGTTATCTCATATGTGGTGTCTGGTCTCTCCGCCTTGCTCTCGGTCTTTTGCTACACCGAATTTGCAGTCGAAATCCCAGTTGCCGGTAAGTTAACTCTCTCTTTCCCCTAACACACGGTTGCTGGTGAGTTTCTATGGGTGGTCGAAAAATTGATCCGGCCTTCGAAACTGTCTGAGGGCCGGGTCGGACAGGGCCGGGTCGGACAGGACCGATTAACGGGTAAAGCCTAACCGGGTAGGACTCGCCCGGTCTAAAAAGTGTTTAAAAATTATAAAAAATAGAAAAAATATATTTAAAGCTTTATTAACAAACCAAGTTAAAAACATCACATCAAACTGAAAAGTAGTAAAAAATTTGATTTAAAAGAAATCTATTTGTGCTTTAGATGCATTTTTAAATTTATTTTAAAAAATGGTAAAAGGTAACCGGTCAATTTCCGCTTCAAGTTGAAGCGGGCTGACACTGGTTTCTCTATCTAACCCGTGTAGGTGCAAATAAATTGGGGGTGATTGATGTTTTTGATGTGGGGGACGCAATTGCACAATTAGGATATAGTGCTCCCGGGGTTAGTGTACAGATATCTTGTTAGTATTGTTATATTTCATTATGAATATGTATCAGTATTAATAACTACCTCATTAGTAATTATCAATAATGGTTGGTATTTATCCAGTGTCCAGTTACTAGCCGTATATGTCTCTTTTTTTTAATTAATCAAGAATATACAGGACCCATATATGCATAATCAAGAATATACAATATACAAGACCCGTTTATGTATAATCAAGAATATACAATATACAAGACCCGTATAACAGATACCAACTGTTATTGATAATTACTAACGGATATTGAGATAGTTATTGACACCTAATATTTTCAAAAGATATATACTCATATAGATACATATTTATATTGATATATATCCATAATGATGTATATCAATACTAACAAAATATCCATATGTTAACACACTATTGGGGTAGTCTCTAGGTTGATATGTATCATACTATAATGCTCCAACTTGTGGTCCGTAATACCATAGTTCTATGTCTAATTTCTCAGGCGACATGGTGGATAAGATATAGAGAAGAAAAATAAAACATGGAAAATTAAATTTCATAAGGAGATTGCTTTATTAAATTATTTTTTATTTTTCAACTTTTTGACCATACGACTTCTTCCCTTCTTTCTTTGTTCTACTTTTTTGACATAGAGGCGTCAAGATTGACTAGTGTGCGCTACTTAGTTAATTACGGCTGTTAATGGACCGGGTTCAGTCGTGGCCCATCTAGGCCCAAGGCCGGCATGAAACCATGTAAGGTAGCCCCAGCTCGGCCCAAATTTGTGATGATGAGTCCTAAATCTGAAAAAAAAAGTTGGGCCGGCCTATCTCAAGTCCAGCCTGAAAATACCTCAGGTTCGATCAAGCATACGAAACCCAGCCGAGGCCCGGCCCACGGGAAATAACATGTGGCCAACCCGCCCTAGTTGAAAGCATGTTCCTTGTTTTACATGGCCTAAATTATTGTTAAAACATAAAGCTTCATGATTAGGCAAATCTTAAAAATATGCGCACATGTTATTCTATTCCTGTTATTTGCGTTTATTATATAAACACAAAATTAAAGAATCTGAGGAAGTTTCATTACTATGATCGACTGTTATCAAAATATTAGAAAGTTCTTATCTAAACAATATCTTCTTAGAAACTTAATATGCTTGGGTTATAGGTATGTCTAATAGTATAGAAGTCCTAAATATAAGTAGGAATTGGATAACAAATTATTCTGGACACTAAATATAATTTATAATTTATTACATTTATTTTATACATTTTGCAACATGTAAAAGTTGTTTCATGCATAAAAAAACACTTGCATCAAGAGAGGCTTTAATTATGGAATTTGTGTTATTTTAATTTTTTATCTGCAAAAATTTTTTGTTCTCCATTTTATATTTTTCATGGCATTTTCTTGCTCCAACTATTCTTATAAAACATACTAGTTGTAACATTGACATGGCTAATTTTTTAAAGGGAAAAGTTTATATAGAGCCGAGGCTCTAAACAATCAAATTTGAACCAATCTAAAAAATTTCACTAGAAGAGGTTGTTGTTTTGATGTTCAAATATCTTCAAATTGATCATCTCGACATCAAGAAGCATGGACATGAGAAAAAACTAGATTTCAAGTTTTGGAAATAGTGTATTTAACACATTTTTGGACCATCAATTTTCAATATTTTCAAGTTTTCATATATCCGTCAATCTACATTATTTTTTAAGCTTTAAAATTTATAAATAAATATAAAAAGATATTTTAAAGCTATTACAAAGATTTCCAATATTAAAACCACATTTCGCTATACTATTTGAAGGTAGGCTCTAATTTGATTGTTTAGAGCCTAGGCTCTATACAAACCGCACCCTTTTTTTTTAAATTACATTAGAATTTTTGTATTTAAATTACATTAGAATTGCCCCACTTGAACCATGATAAAATGATTGAATTTTTATATATTTTTAAAAACTTCTATTCGTGACATATCTATAAAAAAATTAATATTTTATATTATGAAGGTTTTAAATAATTAAGATAGTTGAAATTTTAGGAAATAGATGTGATTCCTACTTCCCTACACTTTGGAAAGAGAGCATCTAGGAATTGGTTGCATTTAGAGAAAGAGGTTTTAGGAAAATGGGAGGGATTGGGTCATAGAGAATTTCAAAATCCACATCCTTATTTATTCTTTCTTAGTGATCCACATTTTATGATTTTTTAGATTTTCCAACTTAACTTTTGGGGCAAGTTTCTATGCTTCCCTTACAGCATAGAAGTTCTATCCTCCCCCTTATCCAACCCTTCATTCTGAATGGACGGTTAAGATTGCCCCTATTATAATATCACGTCTCTATACTATTTTATTTTTAATTTTTTTTTATAAACTATTTTGACACCAAATTTTGGACATTCATTCCTCTATTACACTCGCACTAGCGAAAAATATAAAAATAAATAAATTTCCAATAAAATAAAATGAACAAAATACCGCTAAAAGTTTCAATAGGTATTTTGGTTATTATATTTTATCGAAAAATTATTTTTAATATTTTTATAGGTGCGCCTCAATGAGAAGATGACATGTACCAAATTTCATATTCATACAATTTGTATAGAAAAAACTAAAAATAAATTACTTTTAAGACATTGGATCTAAGATCAAACGGTGAGTGGCTCTCTTGATCAAAATTGGATGGCCGGATGGTAGGGGTAGGATAGAACTTCTATGCTGTAGGGGAAGCATTGAAACCTTTCTCTAACTTTTGGCTTTTGTTTTTAGGAAAGCTTTCTATATTCCCCCTACAACATAGAAGTTCTATGTTCCTTTTATCCAATCCTCCATTTTGAATGGAGGGCTAAGATTGCCCCAATCACATTTTTTAATTTTTTTTTTCTATAAACGGTTTTGACTCCAAAATTTGGACGTCCATTCCTGTATTAAACTCGCACTAACGAAAAATATATAAAAAAAATATTTTCAATAAAAGAAAATGATCAAAATACCCCTGAAAGTTTGAAAGGGTATTTTGATCATTATTTTTATCGACCAATTATTGTTAATATTTTTTATAGGTGCGTCCCAATGAGAAGATGGCATGTACTAAATTTCATATTAAAAAAAATTGTATTAAAAAAAACTAAAAATAAAAAACTTTGAAACGTCGGATCTAAAATCAAACGGCGAGTGATTCTCTTAATTAAAAAATAGATGGCTGGATGGTAGGGGGACTCAGAACTTTCGATGTTGTAGGGGGAACATAGAAAGCTTTCCCATGTTTTTAAAGGTGTGTCAAAGACTAAAGAGAAAAATTCTAACTGTACAAATTAGTTGCAAAAGGGGGGAGGAATGCAAAAGGGATGATAGTTCCAGGGGTGCTGGCACCTCTTCCTCGTGTAGTTGCCAAGTAAAATCTGGGTTCTAAGCTCGGGAGTTTCCAGTGGGTACCAAAAGGTCCACCACCCAAGAGTTGGGGCTCCTGGCTAGGCAGAAAAGGTTGGGGAAGCATGGACGAAAGGGAGGTGACCTAACCAAATGTTTTCTGAGGTCCCGTCCCTAGGATGAAAAACAAATGGAAGGATTTGACGCGGTGGTGCGAGCAACAGACCATTGATTTCCAAACTCTTGAAGATGCCCTGTTGGGAAAGAATGAAGGCGGTACTTAGTGTTTAAGAATCTCATGCCAAAGTTGTCCTCTTTGGGTTGCTAGCTGCCACCACCATGTAGCCAAAAGGGCAAAGTTGGTGTTTTTTGGGACAACAAATGGCCATGCCCAAGCCTTGTTACGATTTAGGCTTACAGACCACGGCCCAAGAAATGAGGTGATTTTTTTTACTGTCCCCATCCCTATACCATAAAAAATTGCGCATTAAGAGCTCGAGACGCTGTGCCACAGAAGCAGGCATGTGAAATAGGGACATCTGGTAAACACGGACATTTGGAAAGGGTGGCCCTGATGAGAGTAATCCTTCATGTTAGGAAGAGGTATCAACCCTTCCATGTGGCTACCTTACGCTCGAATTTGTCAATGATTTGGCTCCAAAGGCTCTTCTTAGGTTTCCCATGGCACAAGGGCAAGCCGAGGTAAGTAGAATTGAGGGAATCTACCCTGCATCCCCATCGGTCTGCAAAGGCCTGAGTTGAAACGGGGTCTAAGGCTATTTGGATTTGTTCATATTGATCTTGAAACCTGTAGCAAAGTAGAAGCAGAGGAGTAGGTTGTCCACTAGTGGGGCGTCGTAAAAAAGTAGAGTATTGTCTGCGTATTGCAGGTGGGAGACAAAGGGATCATTTCTTCTCATTTGGAAGCCGTCCACACAGCCGAATTGATATCGTCTAGAGATTGATCTACTAAACACTTCCCCCATAATGGCAAAAAGAAATGGAGAGAGGGGGTCACCCTACCCGAGACCTCTAGAGGAGGCAGAGAAACCTCAAGGATAGACCCATTTATGAGGACAGAGAAATGAGGTTGGCAGCTACATCCTCGAATCCACTTCCTCCAACATGAGTCAAATACCATTTGACGTTTAGTCTAGATGACGAGGTCCCTGTCCACATGGTCATATGTTTTTTTCTAATCCAAATTAATGACCAATCCGGGGGTTTTGGAGGCGACTCTTGAGTGGATGCATTCGTAAGCAACTAGTGCTCCATCCAAGATCTGGCGATCTTTGACAAAGGCACTCTGACAGGGAGATATTACAACCCTCAGCACTGGCCTAGAGGCCAGGATTTTGTAGGAGCTGGAGATCAATCATATAGGTCTAAAGTCTCTAAGTTCATTGGCCACTTCCACTTTGGAAATGAGAGCGATAAATCTGGCATTCAAACCTTTGTAGATGACTCCTCTATAGTGAAATTCAGCAAAGAAAGAGCGAATGTCAAGCAGGCGGGTCTCCTAGAAAGTATTGAAGAGGGCCACATGGTGCTCGGTCTTGGCCGAGGTCCTTGACAACATAAAGGATTTCAAATTCAGAAAACATGCGTTCTAGCAAGGATGCTTGTTAAGGGGAAATGGAAAAGAAAAAGAGGCAGGGTGGGTGTGGGCCGGGGCCATGAAAAGATTTTGGAAGTAGTCTAGAGTAGCCCTCTCAATGAGAGGAGCTTGATCGAAGATGATGCCTTGAGATTGAATTTGGGACAAGGAGTTATCCCTTCTCTTGCAATTGGCAAGACGGTAAGAAAGGGCAGTGTCCAAGTCGTTGCACTTAAGCCATTTAACCATGGACCGTTGAGCCCAAAAGATCTCCTCCTTCCTAAGAGTATTATGATAATCACATTTGTATTAGGATTGAATCATTGCTATAGAGGGTTGAGTCTCTTCTATACGGTTTAGGTTGGAAGTGGAGTCCAGAAAAAAGCGTTTGGGACCACCTAAGATAGGCCTGGTTAGGAGAGTAGATAGACCTGGTTCCTCGAGCCATGCCAGTTCAAATCGGAACAGTTTGGGACCCCCAAAGATGGGCAAGGTATGAAAAAGAAAGGATTTGTGGTCGGAAGAAGTTTTAGTAAGCACAAGGTAGGGGGTACTAAGGAAAGAAGAGTCCCATTCAGGACTACAGAGAAAGCAATCAAGCTTAGACAAAGAGGGGGAGGATGCAGTATGATTAGACCAAGTGTACATAACGCCATGGAGAGGGATGTCCATAAGTTCGGGGCGGGCAGTGAAATCTAATCATTGAATAGGTTTAAATAACTTCCATAAAAAAGGTAAAAAGGTTATGTACACTTGGTCTAACCATTCCACATCGCTTATGGACATCCATAAAAAAGACTCGAGCAACATCCTCGAATTCCATCGCTTCCGTGTGCAGCGAGCCTCAAGATGGAAACCTCCTCCCACAGGGAAGCTTAACCTCAACTTTGACGGCTGTTCTCTCAATAACCCTGGTGTCTCAGGCACTGGAGCCATCCTCATAGATCACCTCGGCGCTACTGTGGTAACAATCTCTAAACACATTGGCCATGCGGACTCTATGGAGGCCAAAGTGATGGCACACTTGGAAGGCCTCAAACTCAGCCAACCTTTCCACCTTTGTTCTCTCCTCGTCGAGGGAGACTCAAAGAACACTATCTTATGGGTGCAGAATCTTCCTTCCTCCCAACCCCCTTGGCATCTGAACTACCTGTTTGACGAAATTCATTAAACTTGCAGGAATACGTTGATCGTGTGGATGCATACTTGGAGGGAAGGAAACCAAGAAGTTGACTCCCTAACCATAGCAGCAGGAACAATAGTGAACTTCTAGAATTTTTTGGACCTTTTAGCTTTTTCTCTATTTTTTGGACCCTTCGTGGCGGATTGACCTATTTTTCTAGGTGGTTGTGTCTCACTATAACCTCTTAAAAGAGGATTTTGATCCCACTTTTGCTTTTCTTCCCATGAGCTTCCTACCGCTGTGGATTGTCAAGGTTTCTTGTACTTACTATTTCTCTTAGTTATCGGTTAACACTTTCAAAAAAATAAAATAAATAATAATAATATCAAGAAGAAATATTAAATTAATAAAATTAAAAATAAAATAAAACATTAATTTCTGAGTAAAATTCAATTAAATTTGCATAAATTTTAAATACAAATTCAAAAACTTTAGTGGCATCGAAGCTATTAGCTCTCTGAAGCAAATGTCTTCGCCTGCTTCAATTGAAAAGAAGCATATTGAAACTTTGTTGTTTTAAGTCACTCAGGACATCTAATGAAGTGCTAAAACAAGCGCCTTTCTCTCTCTCTCTCTCTCTCTCTCTCTCTCTCTCTCGCTCTCTCTCGAAGTGCTAATACAAGCACCTCTCTCTCTCACACAAACCCATTGTTTGTCTTTGTCGATTACAGGCGGATCATTCGCTTACTTGCGGGTCGAGCTTGGCGATTTTGTGGCTTTCATCACTGCAGGCAACATCCTGTTCGAGTACATTGTGAGCAACGCGGCCGTGGCTCGTGCCTGGACCTCGTACCTCGCCTCTCTCTGCAACCGGTCCCCCGACTCTTTCCGTATCACAACATCCCTCGCTCCAGACTACAATGTGCTCGACCCTATTGCTGTTGCAGTCATCCTTGCAGTGAGCCTCGCCGCCCTCTTTAGCACCAAGCACAGCTCGCGCTTCAACTACATTGCATCCATTGTCCATGTTATCATAATCCTCTTCGTGATCATTGCCGGCCTGATCCATGCTCACCCTGAAAACCTTTCTGAGTTTGCCCCTTATGGTGCCCGAGGCATCTTCAAGGCCTCTGCGGTTCTCTATTTTGCATATGTTGGCTTCGATGCACTCGCGACTATGGCAGAGGAGACTAAAAACCCTGCGAGAGACATCCCTATTGGCCTGGTCGGGTCCATGGTGACCACAACTGCAATCTATTGTGTATTGGCCTTGACTCTATGCTTGATGCAGCCTTACAACAAAATCGATCCTGACGCGCCCTTCTCAATCGCCTTCCAGGCTGTAGGCATGGGTTGGGCGAAGTACATTGTTGCATTTGGTGCACTCAAGGGCATGACCACAGTGCTCCTAGTTGCTGCTGTGGGCCAGGCTCGGTACCTGACCCACATTGCTCGAACCCACATGGCCCCGGCTTGGCTTGCATTGGTGCACCCCAAGTATAGGACTCCAGTGAATTCTACGGTGGTCATGGGCATTACGTCCTCTGTCATTGCCTTATTCACCGACCTCAGTGTGCTTGCGAACCTCCTCTCCTTGTCAACACTCTTCATATTCCTCATGGTGGCTCTGGCACTTCTGGTCCGCAGATACTATGTTTCGGGAGCAACAACAAATTCCGATCGGTGGAAGCTCATCGGATTCCTCATAGTGATTTTGGGGTCTTCGGTGGCCCTATCGATTGTGTGGTCGACTGGAACCAATGGATGGGTCGGGTATACAGTGGCAGCCACAAGCTGGCTGCTTGGAACCTTAGGACTCTGGGTTTGGGTGCCCATGGCTCGAAAGCCGCAGTTTTGGGGGACACCACTTGTGCCATGGCTCCCCTCTGCATCTATCGCTATTAACATCTTCTTGCTCGGATCTCTCGATGGGGCATCGTTCGTTAGGTTCATGATCTGGACCGGGTGCTTGCTCTTATATTACGTGTTCTTCGGGTTACACGCGTCTTACGACACAGCAAAGGCGGCAGAGAAGAATTTTGTGAGCCAGAACCTGGCGGAGGGTGACCGAGTCGCCGCCCAGATTCCGTCTGTAGTCATCGAGTCATAGGCGTGTCCGTGTCGAGGACGACGTGTTGCCAACCGATTCGAACTTTTCAAATTTTGTGTTTGCAAAATTTCCCTTTCCTTTTTGTTTTTTTTTATTTTGACATTTATTGTCTTAGTTTTTCATATTGGAAAAATATCACTATATTTTTTATATTTAGGTTTTATTTTTTGATAAGTCCAAGATTTCAAAAGGTATCTTTCGACTCCCTAATTACTTTAATCTTACTTTTTAACCTAAACAAATAAAAAAAAAACATACTCTCTCATCAAATCTCACCGGTTACAAAAGCTTCTCTTTCAAAAAACGTGCTCTCTTTGATAGCAGCACTGCATCTGCCAAAAACGGCCTGGATTTTGTTCTCTTGAAGGCGACTTTCTTCAAATCCCCTCTTAAAAGAACAACCGCCTCTTCACAGATCAGAGCAACATAGAAATCAGCAAATGGTTCAAGGCTCCCTGAAAATTTAGCAGCTCTCAAATCTTAATAGAAATCGAGCTTTTTTCTGTCCAAAAGTACTATAGTAGAAATTTAGCAGCTCTCGAATCTCAAATCCAAAAGTACTATAGTTTGAGCTCGATTTTGCCTGTGTAGTGATTCTCTAAAGTGCCCGGTTTTTCTAGGGCAATGGAGAGGCCATGCGCCACTAGGTTTTTGCACCAGGTTACTGTGACTATATGTCGAAACTCGGCGATTTCTGCTTCACAGAGGCAATTCATGGTGCTTTGGTTCAATTTTCCGGCAACATTGGCCAGGTCTTCGTTGGTTTTTCATCGGAAAAACAAGCAGGAATGTGGACAGTCTCGCATTGAATCAAAATTAGGAATGAGATCAGGGATATTTACGTCAATATATGATAAAGAGCATACAAAACCATGACGTGAAGAGAGAGAGAGCAGGAGAGAGGAGGAGGGGAGAGATAAGAAAGATATAGAGAGAGAAGGGGCGCATGGAGAGAGAGAAAGAAAGAAGTTTCAGAGGATGACTTTTAGAAATGACGTATATTTTTAGATTTGTTCGACAAAAAAAACAGGTTTAAATTAAGTCAAAGGGTTAGAAGAAATAAAATCTACAATTTTTATGCCTTAATATATATTTTAAAACTTTAGGTCCATTGTAAAATGAAACTTAAAAATAAGAAGTATGAAGATATTTTCTTTTTCATAGTTGTGGGCGACCACATTCTACATAAGAGGTAGAAGGTGGGTTTGATTCTAAACTAATTTTCAGTTATTTAATTTAAGGACAGTTATTTAATTTAAGGACACGGTTTCTATAAGTCCATATAGAAATGAGTCACCTCTTAAAAATTATTTTTGACATGGATTTTTGGACCTAATTTTTAAGGACACGTAGTCTTTAACATGGAGATCATGAATATGAAATAAATAAATTTTAAAAATTAAAAATAATAACTCTATTAAAAAAACATTTGAACTTTTAGTTCAATTTTTTTTAGATGGACCACCTATTTGCATCCATCTTTAAGATGAATGCTTTATACCTTGGGGATCACAAATGTATTTAAAGGTTGATTTTTGCTTTTCCCTTTCATTATTTTTGTTCGGATTTTTGGTTTGATGGTCAGGACGCAGGACTGGCAAATATCAATATAGCCTTGGGTCGTTAATCATTCAAGAGGAGAGAGAAAGGATAAAAGAAATGATTCAGAGGAGAGAGAAATGATAAAAAGGTATGATTCAACTTCTCTATTATTAAAGAAGAACGAAAATAGACAGATAGAAGATAGAACTTGAAAGGGTTGGAAATTTGAGTGCCCCTACTCTTTTACAAAGAAAGTTTATATGAGGATGCAACCTTATAATGTAGAACTATGGATGGATCTCAAAAATCCATCGAAAAAGATAGTTTTAATGTTGAAAAACTCTTTGATTGATCATCTTGACATTGAGATGCATGAACATAAAAAATAAAAAGATTTTAAGTCTCAGAATTTACAACATATTATCTACACCATCCATTTTCAAGATTTTCATATGTTTATAGATCTACTTGATATTATAAAAATAGATTTTGAAATAATCCTAAGAACATTTTACCTCAAAATTATATGCCATGATAAAATTTCAAGGTGCACCTTACCTCTACAGCTACGGATGCATCCGTATGCCAACTGCACCCCTTTTACAAACCACTTAAAGCACACCAATGAAATAGGAAAAGTACATAATAAGAATTTCAAATTTTGATACAAGTAGGTACAATCCGGTGGCTGTCAAGAAATTTTTTTTTCGAATTAGTTAGCAAAAACATTTTTGTATTTTGTGACATACTTTATATTGTCAGATTTTATATATGATAGTTATTTATGATTATGACCTCCTTATACTGAAAGTAAGTACTGAGAGTAAATAGTTTTACTGTATTCAATTGGCATAACCACTCCAACCCTTGCCATTGTATAGGTAAATTTTTCATATCGGTCTTCACCATTTTAAATCGAAAATCTCAACCTGAACTTGACTCACCAATAAATAAGAGGAAGAAAATTGAGTCGTTGAAGTTTAAGCTTTTTCACCATCATTTACAGAAAGCTAGGAAAGATATTTTTAGAAGTGGATATTAGGAAAAATTTATCGAATATTTTCCAGTTGAGCTCTTTTAAGTGTTGGCTTAAGGGGAGATGGGTTCCCTTTGGTAGGTATTTTTAAACTTAATTTTGATGGTAGCTCATTAGGAAACCCAGGTCCTGCTAGTTTTGGAGGAGTGGTGAGGGATTAGAATGAATATGTTGTCTTTTTTTTGCAAGCCCTTTGGGAGAAAAAACTGTAAACTGTGCATAACTTATGGTACTCTTAAATAGTTCAAAACTCTTTGTGGCAAGGAATTTAAGGTGTTATTGTGTTGTGGAAGGTGATTCTTTGAATGTCATCAAGTGGTGTAATAGGGAGCATAAGTTGCTTTAGAAATTTCAGTCCATTTTACTACAAATTTGGGACTTATCTAGGCCTTTCCAATTTTTATTTGTCTATTTCTTCCGTGAGGCCAATGTGTTGACGGATTTCCTTGTCAAAGGCAGCACTTCTTTAACTGAGACTTTGGTCTCAGACTCTATAATTTCTTTGTAGTTGTTGATTAATAAAGCTCTGAACTTCTATAAAAAAAACACAAATAAGAAGAAGAAACCGATTATATTCAAGGAGATTGTTATCGTTGCTACACAAAAGATACACACCCAAAGCCATCAAGTTTAAAACTCGTACAATTGGGGTGTCATTTCTATGTATAAAGCTCAAGGACAATTTTTTTGAACTTCGAATGGTACACCTCTAGCCGCTCGATTTCACATTTAATGAATACAAATGATTATACTTTTTTTTTTTTAACAAAAAATAAATCATCTTGTTATATATTTTCCCATATAAGAATTATGAACAGAAAATCAATCCATATTAACATATGAAATTTTGTGATTTTCAATAAGCAATTATTAGGGGCCGTTTGGGTACATGGATTTTTAATATCTTGGATATTATTAAAATTCACCATTTAGTTTGCTCCCTGGAAATGATATTAAAATTCTATAAAAATTAAATATTGAAAAATCACTTTATCTTTTTCATGAGCAAAACTTGTTTTTCTGAATTTCCAAGGCCCATGGATTCTACTCGTCAGCCCCTCAAACCAAAACTTAAGGCATGTTTGGTAGGTATGAAAATATTTTCATGTGAAAATTATATTACATACATTTAATACATGATAAATACATAAAACTTTATCAAATTTTAGAGAAAGAAAGTACCTAATTTTGTTTAAAGAAAAACTATATCCAAATTTATAAAGAGATAAATTACATATGACTCCTTGTACTAAAACTAGTTATATATGACTCCTTGTACTAAAAATAATTGAATTTCAAGGAAATTATAAAAAATATACCTTAATTTTGTCTAATTAGAAAAAAAACCCTCAAATTTCATAAACTTCGTCTACACCCTTTTTTTTTTCTCAATTTTGATATTTTTTTTATGAATATATCCTTCAAGGTAGTCACATGACCATGAAGGATCTATCATTAAGGTATTTTAACTAATAAAATGCGGTAGTTATTACCATAATACGCTACCGTGAAAGCTATTTTGGTTAAAAAAAAATGTCAAAATTGAGAAAAGGGTGTGGACAAAGTTTACGAAAGTTTAAGGTTTTTTTTTTTCAAAACAAAAATTAAAGTATATTTCTGATAATTTCTCTTGATCTTATTGTATCAATTTTCTTTCTTTACAACACGGTTTTCAAAATTATCAATCCTAATCGGAATCGCCTGATCTGAATTAGAAACTAGCGGTGACCAACCCAATTCTCCATTGGAACTTGGAATCAGTTTGGTTCTATAGAATTGGGGGCCAATTCTGTCAGGAATGCAGGCAAACCAAAAGGACCGGATCACCCGATTCCCACATATCTTATTTTTTTTTATTGTTTTTCATGCTTTATTTTTAAACTTTTAATTTTTATGGGAAATTTATCAAAATGCATGTAAGAGATAAATTTCCTCATTGGTTGTATGATAAATTTCCTTTTTTTTCATTGATCGAATCTCACCTAGGGGAATCAGTCGGATCGCGAATCCATACCGATGTCCTGGACAACCGGTTCCCTTGACCGATCTAGGCATCAAACAGTGCTTTACAGTACGCTCCTGCCAAAGCAGCAAATTTTCATGCTATATAAATAGCAATCGGTGGGGTAGATCATTCACCCTACATATCCATCTTAGCTAGCTAGATCGACGATTATGAATGAGTCTAAGATCGATTCAAATTGGTTATAGAGGAAAAAATTAAAGATAATAAATTAAATTTAGAATTAAAATAGCAGTTTAGAGGAAAATTTTTAAGGGATTTAAAAAACATTAAATAATTTTATTTTATTTTTTTACAAAAAAAAAAAAAGGATTTTAATCCGATTGATTTCCATCCGAACCAATGATTCAAATCGAGAATCGCCAGGTTTTAAAACATTGATAAATGGCATGTGAATTTGGGTGTTCATAAGATAAACATTGTGCGTCATATCTCCATGTGCTATTTTCATCTTCCTTCATGCCTGGGCTTGGGCTTTCACTTGATAATATGATTATTTGCATGTCTTAAAAGGGCTTAGAAGACTTAAAAAAAGCATAGTGATTGAATGGTGGGTGATGAAAAAGAGGTTCTTATCTCATAAGATTGATTGGTGGGTGCTGAAAAAGAGGTTCTTATCTCATAAGATTCCATACACTGACCAAAAAGGTGGGACCTCACACTTAGACCCCACACCTTAAAAAGTAAAATTGGCTCTCTTAAAAAAGCAACAATACGCTTATTGTGTTTCCCCCTGTCTCTCTATTTCAAAATGAGTACATTTTTCACAAAAATTACCTTCTTACAACAGGAAAATATACATGTTTTCAAATAATTTTTTATACATTCAAAATGAGTACATTTTTCACAAAAATTACCTTCTTACAACAGGAAAATATACATGTTTTCAAATAATTTTTTATACATCCATTGAATGTAGTGTGCTCTCACGATATGTAGTGTGCTCTCACGAAACATATCGTGCATCTAATTCCTCGGTCAAAACACCTAGCTACATTAAATTTTTGTTAGTCGAACCCTGTATCAATTACTAGATGGTTATTTTTAAAAGAAAAAAATTTTGAATTTTAAGCATTATAGCACCTAGATCTACCCATTAAAAAATTGAACACTTTCTATTTAATCTCGAGGCATTATTTTTTCCTAGTACATAGGCATTTTATTTATGAATTTTTTTAATAAGGTTAGTTTGTATCGTTTATATGCCCAAAATTTAAGATCTAAAACGTATCTATAACATGTATTTTGATCGAGGGAGTAAGACATAGTATTATGTTATAGGATTAAATAATTATAACAAATATTTGAAAGCATATGTATTTCCCTCTTGTCTGGTGTTGTAATTACTGGGGGACAAACGAGTAGTTGCTGGGACGAAACGGGTTGTTGAAAGTGGGATGGTCACGGTAATTTACACAAAAAAATGTATACATTTGGTAATTGTGCAATTGTAATACTAATTGTCTCGTTCCTGTATGGCGCGTTTGTTTTTTTGAAAAATATCATTTAAAAAGTTAAATATTTTAAATATTTTGAAAAGTCGAATGTTTTGTTATGAAATGTTTAAATAAATTATAAGTATTGTGTTTGATAACAGGTATATATTAACAATATAAATATATAATATAATGTATTATATTACAATGTATTTTATGTATATTTTATTAATGTATATTTGTATTATATGTAACATATAATATAATATTTATTATAATATAAGGAGTAATCATCCTATAGGACCCTCCCCCCACCCATGTGTGAAGGATCTCAAATGATCGCCATTAAATTTGATACGGATATCTAAAAAAGTTATCACATGGATGTAGGATTTTACTTTCTAGATATTTGTATCAAATTTAATGGTGATTCTTTGGAGTCCTACACATATGGGTGGAGAAAGGTCATATATTATCATTTCTCTAGTATAATATAAGATATTTATATATTATATATAATATAATATATATTTATTATATAATAATATGGGAAATGCTGGTGTAGGCCCATTAGCCTACAGCTATATATAGCCCCAACGGTTTAGATTCAATTTGGGCCGATCTGTCGGACACGACCTCATTTTATATTTGAATTTTAATATATATTTTTTCTACAAATCCAAATCATGCGAAATTTTACGCATATATTCTTCTCATCAATGCACACCTAACAAAAGTATTAAAAAATACCCTTGCAATAATTTGAGGGTATTTGGTTAATTTATTTTTTAAAAATATGTGTTTGATATTTTTATTGGATTATAATATTTTAAAGAGCACGCTCCAAAATTTTTAAGTGATTTAGATTTATATAAAAAAATTAAAATTAAAATACGAACTGCAATCGTGATCATTGGATCGACCCATATTCAATCTAAGCCGTTGGGCCCATGCGTAGTTGTAGGCTAGTAGGCCTATGCTAGTATTTCCCTAATAATATATTTATTATATATTTGATATAATAAATATATGCTATATAATATAAAAAATAAATATATACTATAAAAAATAAATATATACCATATAATATAAATTATATTAATAAAATAAATATATAATAAAGATATTTATATATTATATATAATATCATAAATATATTATATATATAATATATAGCATAATATAAATATATATCAATATTATATATTACATTAATAAAGTAAATATAAGTATATAATATTATATGGGTGTGGTTTATATAGAGCCTAGGCTCTAAACAATCGTATTAGAGCCTACCTTCAAATAGTATCAAAAAATGTGGTTTCAATGCCGGAAATCTTTGTGATAGCCTTAAAATATAGTTTCATTTTTCTTTATAAAGTTTAAAGATTAAAAAATAGTGTAGATCGACAAATCTATGAAAACTTGAAAATCTTGAAAATTGACGGTGCAAAAATGCGTTACGAAATATACTATTTCCAAAACTTGAAATCCATTTTTTATCTGATGTCCATGCATCTTCACGTCGAGATGATCAATTTGAAGATATTTGAGCATCAAAACAACCTCTTCTAATGAAAGTTTTTAGGTAGGTTCAAATTTGATTGTTTAGAGCCTCGGCTCAATATAAATTTTTCCCATATTATATAAATAAATATATAATATAATATAAGTATATATTAATATTATATACTATATTATGCATACATAGTGAATAGAGATAAAAAAAAAAGTTTTAAAAAATTAATTTTCTACCTCCTCTAAGAGCACAATCTTTCATGTTTTAACAACATAACGGTAATTTTCGTCGAGATATTTCTTTACGAGCTTTAAATGATTAAAAAATCAGGAAGATTTATATGTGAAATAAATATTTGAAAAACGTAATTGGTGGCTTTCAATCAGTTAATGCAAGTGTATCATTTTCAATCGGCTTTACACTTGCACTGTTAGAAAGAGAGTCACATGATTGGTGACTCATGGGGGTATCATCAGAAATCTCTCATTAAGGAGGGGTATTTCAGTCAAGCTCACTAAACACAATCTCCTCTCTTTACATCGGGACCGTCGATTAAATTGCCCTCGATCCTTGCCGACACGGTTTGGTACCTTCCACCCACTTGTCACTTCCCCGTTCGTTGACGTGGCGGATAAGGATTATATGATTTATGGGTTGGACATCAAAGAAGAAACGTACCTTTCGGAAGCGAACTTAACTATGAGCTTAAAAGACCGAAATTGCCCTCCTGTTCTTCATCATATTACGAAACTGCAATTGGTTTTGCTTTATAGGGAAACGAATAAATAACGCAATTGGATGGGCTAAGGAACATCATAGTCCATCAGTTTTTACATTTTCTTTTCTTTTTTGGTATTACTCATTCCTTTTTTTTAGAAAAAAAGTTCAAATAGCATATTGTAGGATGCACCTCAAAAAATCCACCGGAAAATGTTGCTTTGATTTGAAAAAACTCTTTAATGGATCATCTCGACTATAAGATATTTAGATATGAAAAAAAATGATTTTTATTCCAAAAAATGTATATATTATAATACGTTACATGAACAGTCTATTTTTAAGGTTTTCAAGCATGTATACACTAGCTTTTTGAGCTTTTGATTTTATAACTAGTAGTAATAATAGATTTTCATACCATCGTTGCGTTAGAGTTCAATAATCTCAACCATGACAATAATCTAAATTTAGAAGTTTAATTTTTCAAAAATATAAATATTATTTTTTGAATTTTTCTTCACCGTTCATTTTAAAATTTAATGGATGTAACATTTGTTGACATCCATTTTAGAGATGGACATTAGATATAGTTAAGGGACCGCACGATAATAATAAGTGGATCGCCTGACTCACCAAAACCATATCCTAATTTCCATGCAACATCTTCAAAATCCTTTTTTTGTTTTAGGAGAATCAGTATTTTAAAAATCTTCGAGTGGGCATACGTAGGTACTTGTCGGGGTGGTCTCAAACCTCTCGAGTTTATTGGGTTCTCACCAACTCTCATAGGTTTTTTACTTTTATTTTTATTACAAAAACATCTTGGAAGGACCTAAGATTTGACTCAAGCAATTCTAATTTGGCTCGTAACTGATAGATCATTGGTTCGACTCGCACTAAATAGAATGAGAAATAAATTATTTACTCTAACAACCAACAAAAATAGAAAAAAGCACAAGAAAAAAGACTACATCTAAGATAATAAAATTATAAAATAAATTTATCAAAATATATGTATAAGATCAATAATTTAATATTAATTTTGACCACCTTGTACAAAAGGTAAGTGGTTTCATTATAAGGTGTGGCTTGTATAAGGTTACAATCTTCAACAATCAAATTAAGACGCATCTCCAAATTTCAACATATATATAATTTTGGTGTAAAAAAATCGTATGATGGCTTGAGAATTTATTTTCATCTCTAAATATAAAATATTGAACTTCTAAAATAGTTCACATGAAGTAGATCTATAAACACTTGACAATCCTAAAAATGGAGGGTCTAGATAATTTATCGAAAGATACACTATTTTTATGACTCATTTTTTTTTCTTTTCATATTTATATATCAATTAGAGGGTTTTCTAACATCAAAACAACCTCTATTATGGATTTTTGAAGTGAACCTAGATTCTATATTTTAAGATTGCAACCTTATGTAAGCTTTTCCCTCATTTTATATTTTTCTAATTCAAAATGTCCATAATAATACACATAATTTCGACTTAAAATATCAATAAAAGGGTAAAAAGTTAAGCACTGAAATACTATTTTGATAAATTTCCTGAATTATAAGAAAGAGAAGAAAAACATAACCAAATAAGGGAATAAACAGGGAAACGTTTTAGTATTGAAAGGGCAGAAACGCAAAGAGCACTGAAGGAAAGGGCATTTATGGGACTGACAGAGGGCCGTTGAGATCAGAACGGACAGAACGGTCAAGATAACTCCCGTGTCGGCATCGACGGCCACACGCTCGCTCCGCGCCAAAAATCATCTTTAATTTACAGGTGCCACGTGGACCCCACATACAGAGCTAATCGAGCCCTGAGCCTATGAAGCTAGTATATTACAAGGGCACCCTTACACTATTTGAACCTACGAAACCCTTCATAAATTAAAAATACCAGAGATGGCCTCAAAGATTATATGTTTTTGCGTGCATGGCCAATAGTACACATGTCAATGGCGATGCGATTGTTAGGGCTGCAGCCCTATCGAAATAAGTAAAGCCTCACCTCATAACTTATTGAAAATTACTATTCAAGTATTGAAAATTACTATTCAAGTATTGAAAAACTTTTACATCGATCATCTCGGCTAGAACATTATGTTTGTGAAAAAAAAATCGATTTAAAACTCTAAAAATAGTGTATATGGCAATAAATTATCTAAGCCTTCCATTTTATCCTAAAAAAAAGTGTTCATAAACATGTAAGATTTGTATCATTTTTTAGTTTCAAGCTTTTATTGCTGGTGTTGAAAATTGATTTTAAAGCTATCATAAAAATTGCAATTGCCGCAAGTGCTTTCCTGATAAAAATTTGAGGTGTTCTTTCATAGAACTTACGCCTTATCGAGTACCCCCCCTCCCTGTCTCCTTTGACTTGAATGTGTATCTCAAAGTGTAGACATCTCTCCATATCACGCATGTCTGTATGTTTGTGTCAAACACCACTCTCTATGCATCTATATGTCACTCTATTTGTTTGTGTCGGACACCTCTATGTCTCTCTCTCTTTCTAAAAGATGTACATCTCTAACTCTGTATCATACTCAATATCTTTCTTTTTTGACGACCCACATTGAATTATTGTTATTTCAATGTAAAATTCCACATCCCATTATATCTAATGATGGAAAGCCAATTTAGAAGTTAGCTTACAATACTTTTATTCATGCCGGAAACTGACACATACTCATATGTTTTATAAGACAAGATTGAATTTATGAAAATTGTCATCCTTTCCCATGCTAATATTCTTTGTATCGTTCTAGTTTTATCGAATTTCTCCAAAGAATCTCTCTCCCTGTCTGTCTCCAATGGGGCCCTAAACTATCTTCCTCTCGGATTAGTATAATACTCTTTTTCTCCCTCATTGGGTCAATTTTATAGTTATTGTCTTATCTTATAAGTATATAAGTATCCGTGATAGTATCAGACACAAATACAAGAATTACAAGCTAAATTCAAAATTGGTTTTCTTAATCATTTCTTACATGTATAATGGGATGTGGAATTTTACATTAAATAGATAATATTTCAATATTGAAAGTTGCTAACAAATGTATAACTTTTTAAATGACAAGCACATGTCAACCCATGATTGATGACACTCATTTGCATGTTCACATGATGGAGCCCAAGTGTGACATTCTTAAAAGGATGAAGTTTCTATAAGGCCTAAGTTTTATGAAAACAAAATAACGCTTTAACTCAAATCTTTGTCTAAAAAGCACTCTGGGCAACAAAAATCTCTACAATGGATCTAAACCAATTTCTAATACTGACAATAAATGTTGAAACTAAAAAGAGGGCATTGATCTTGTGGATCTATGAACACTTATATTTAGGGTGAAATAGAATATCTACTTAATTTATTATTACAATATATATATATATATATATAAATTGTTAGATCTTAAAATCCATTTTTTTTTTTTTTTTTAAGACTAGTGTTTTCAAGCTAAGAAGATTGATGTAAAGGTTTTCCAATATTTGAATTATAATTTCGATAAATTATGAGGTGAGGCTGAGATGATCAAACCATTTTCCTTCTTAAAATTGAGCGTTTGGGATGGTGTTCAAGAGTTCAACCAAGAAGAATTTTTTTTCTCTCACATATTTTTGTTCTCTCTAAATGTTGTATCTCCTAAATCTTTCATATTGCTCCTCAAATGAAAAAGTTGTATCTCTTAAATCTTTCATATTGCTCCTCAAATGAAAAAGTTGGCTAAGCTTGCCCAAAACAAAATCATTTTTAGATATGCTAAGTTCTTCATAAATTTCAGGTAAGGCTTGTATTGCTAAAGCCACTTTTGCAAAAGAAATTTATTTATTTTCCTCCATCTCTTTTTTGGATCAATATCCAAATAAGGAGTCAACTATAAAAATTGTTGGATTGCTGGCTAAAATTGTAACAACTTTAACTTCAAATTAATTATGGGTGTACATATTGTGTTTATGTGGAAGCGTATTTGTCAATCTACTTTTAAAACCACCTTGGGAGAAACTTTTTGAATATAAAATGTTTTGAACTACCTAAACACCAGAATATTATTTCCAAAAGAGAAATTTAAATTTTAAGCTTTCTGATACTTAGATCTGGCTTGGAAAAATTAAACGGTCCCCATTCAATCTTGAGACATTATTTGTTTCAAGTACACAGAGAGTTCTATTCGGAAATTTTTACCTGTTTTGAAAAGGTTACATCTCCAACATTTAAGATTTTAAAGTTACATCTAAATTGAATTTTACTGAAGGGAGTAAATAAATAGTATGCTCCTATGGGAGTATAAAACGTTTGGCACTAATCATTGATCGCATTGCCAAAGGACCAGCTCAATAATACCAACTAAAAAGAAGTAAGGGTAAAATAGTCATTAGAGCGGTAGGACGTAGGGTGTTTTAGTCATTTCCTTCTTTGTCGGCCTTTGATCCACAAATTCTTTACAACTGTTTAGACACAGATATTTTTTCCTTTCAACTGCCTTTCCTGTCAGCTTCAGGGATTCTAACAGTTCAATCTTTTATTAATTTTTTAAGGTTTTGATTTTTTTATTTATATGGTTGTATTGCGGCACTGCTTTTCTAAAGATTCTAAGCCTCGGATGTCTCGTTCCTTCTCTGATTGCAGACACTGTTTCTGAATTTGTTTGAATTATTTATAATGGGTTTCAGTTTTGGAAGTGCCTGCATTGTGGCATTCATGGTGTCTTTCTCTCTCTAGAGGGGGTTCTTCAGTGTTTCAGTGACCTAAGACTGGAATTTGTGGCCTCTCTGACCTTTAGTGTGGGTTCCTCAGTGGGTTTTTGACCCAGATCCAGAGCTTGTCTCTATTGGGAGTTTCTCAGTGTTTCAGTGACTGAAACCCAGATTTTATTCTCTCTTAAACAGTGCTTTAGATTTCCTTGAAGTGGGTTTTAGAACCAGATCTTGAAATTCCCGCCATTAAGTGGTTCTGAAACAAAGGAGAGAGAGAGAGAACCAGATCTTGAAATTCCTGCCATTAAGTGGTTCTGAAACAAAGGAGAGAGAGAGACAGAGAGAGAGAGAGGTGGAGGGTAACTGTTCCCCAAAGAAGAGAGAAACTAGTTGCCCAAGTTCGACAGAGAGAGCAAAGGAAGCACTTTTGGAAGATCTGCCATGGATTTCAGTTCATTCATCACCTCTCTCTTGACTTCTTTCCTTATTTTTGTGGTTTTGATACTGATTTTCACATGGCTCTCAAGGAAACCTGCAAATGATGTGATATATTACCCCAATAGAATCTTGAAGGGTTTGGATCCAATGAATGGACATAGAACCAGGAACCCTTTTTCATGGATCAAGGAAGCTATCAGTTCTTCAGAAGAGAATATAATAGACATGGCTGGTGTTGACACTGCTGTGTATTTTGTCTTCTTGAGAACAGGTATTTTTCTAAAATTTGTATCTTTTTGGTAATACAGTATGTAAATGTTCACTAGATCTATTGTTTTAATATTTTTTTTGTCAGCTAATTCTCTTTTTCTTACAGAAAATTTGATTTAAGGTAATGGGTTCTCTCAAGAGATAATGTTACCAAATGATTATTTGCTTTTCTATTTGTGGCTAAGAGATAATTTTTTCTTTTAGTTTTTTGGATACCGATTTTTTTTTTTAGTTAAAATATAGTCCCTTAGCCATAATTTATCTTGGTTTCTTTGTCTTTGTGTTATCTGTGTTTTGTTTGTATGTTAAAGTTTTGTTCAGTGAAAATGATGGGTTTTATATGCACTTCTTTGTTGTATTGAAGTGGTAACGCTTTCCTATTTTTCTAGTGTTGTTCTAAAGTAGTCTATAATATCTGATGGGTATAAGAGTCACTGTTCCTAATATTTCGTGCCTTAATTATTTATATAGGATTATATGTTCTTGTGCTGAAATTATTTTTATATGAAGATGTAGACTCTCTCTATCTCTGTTTTTTTTTTCTTTTTGGTAGTGTAGTTTTGCATTCATTTTTTGTTAGTTTGTTTCTTGTTGGTTTTTTTTTTGGGTGGGGGGGCAGGGGTTTAATGGAATTTTCCAGTTCATTTAAATGGGGGGTTTCTATTTATTGCTGATTTATCTAATTACTGGTGTTTTAAGTCTTAGAAGATGTCAACTTTTTTTTCTATTTTGATTGCTTTGTTTTCTAGTTTTGCTTTTTCTCTGTAAGTGTAAATTGGCTATCTACATTTATAAAGTCCTGAAAATGGTGCGAATTTCTTTTTGTCCAGTTACTAGTGTTTTAAGTCCATGTGGATATGAACTTATATATTTTGGATCAAAATAGTAAAAAAAGCAGAAAAAGTACAAAGCAACTAAAAGCAAAAGTACAAAGCAAATAAAAGCAAAAGTACAAGGCAAAGCAATCAAAACTTTTCGTTTCTAGCTTCCCCCCCCCCCCTAAGAAAAAAGAAAAGAAAACCAAAAATCCTGAAAATGGTGGGAATTTATCTCCCTTTGGTTGTTTTAGATTATCTCAATGTTGCGGGTGTTTACTTTTTAATCCTCTGCAAATAAGTATGTGTACTTCACTACTGTCCATTCATGTTCTGCTTTTGAACTTCACTACCTACCTTGTAATAACTTCCTCTTGTATACAATCCATTTTTGTATAATTGTCTTGCATTCTTAATTTTTATTGAGTAAAAACTACCTACCTTGTAATCACTTTCCTCTTCTATACAATCCATGTTTACATAATTGTTTTGCATTCTTAATTTTTATTGAGTAAAAACTAATGAACAAAACGAAGAAACGGTGTATATTATTAAATTATGAGATTGCATATATTAAATTATGAGATGGGCTTCTTTTCATAAAAGCAACAGCCTGTGTACGTTTATGACTGGACTTGCATCTGCAATTATCAGAATATTCATCCTCTGCTATTGCATTTTCTTTGTTGGTTGTAAAAAATCAATGATGTGAATTATTCTCTAATATTCTCATTTTTTATTCTTTTTAACTCCATGAAGCAGTGTTTTTTCAGTGGTCTCTGCGAATTCTCCCCTGGTTATTCTCACTACTCTAAATTTTGTTTCTTGTTCTTTTTTTTTGTCTTTTTTTTTTAATTTCAGTGTTGGGAATACTGGTAATATCCGGGATCTTGCTCCTACCGATTCTTCTTCCAGTTGCTGTTACTGATATAAACACCACCTTGACCAAAGAGACTAATAGCAATGGAACCTTCAATAACCTCGACAAGCTGGCAATCGGAAATGTACAAGTAAGATATCACAAATTTGTTCTTTCTTTTTCATGCAGATTTTCTCTTGCCATCCCCTCCCTTCAAGAAAAAAAAGGAGTTACAAGTTTCATACCCGTAATCTCCCAATAAAATGACTCAGTTATATTCAAGGAAAGCCAAGTAATTACTATAGAAGAGTCTTCATATCTTCAGTCCCCGGCTATTCCATAGATGTGGCGGCTAATCTTTTAGCGAATTAACAGCTAGTCGTTTTGGGTTATCCTGTTATGTCTAGGTTTCTTTCCTTTTCAATGATAGATTTCCTGCCATGGGGACTGTTCCTGAGAACGGGAAAATCAGCTGAAGACCACAAATATTGTTGTCTTAAGATCGTATTTCACTCTCTCCTGGACTAGTTCTAATTCCTTAATGGATTGGTTTATATTAGTCTATAATTCCTGGGTTGTTAATGAGAACAGGTAAACAACTCATCAACAATAGGCATAGAAGTTTTAGGAATAAAATCTCTCTCTCTCTCACTACTCATGCACGCGTGCGTATACACACACACACTTAAAACTCTGTCAATATTTGAATATGTGCTCTTTTCTTCCTGATAATTAATTTATGCTTTGTTGTAAAACGGCTTGGTTCCACTTCTTACTTCTTGAGCTCTCCTTTACAGAATAAGAGTCCAAGGTTATGGGCATTCCTGCTAGCAACTTACTGGGTTTCTTTCATCACTTTTTTTATGTTATGGAAAGCTTACAAGCATGTCTTAGAGCTCAGATCCTCTGCCCAATCTCGCTCAGATGTTGCTAGGCCAGAGCAATTCACAGTTCTTGTGAGAGATATTCCTCCCGTTCCTCATGGCCAAAGCAGAAAAGAACAGGTCGATGCTTATTTCAAAAGATTACATCCTGAAACATTTCACAAATCCCTAGTCATCACTGATAATAAAGAGGTGCAGAACTCATAATCCCTTTTTCTTTCTGTTATCAATGCTTATTCAAAATATTCCTCTCTCTCTCTCTCTCTCTCT
>NW_006497375.1:495635-516583 GCF_000471905.2 Amborella trichopoda
GTAGGTAGGTAGGTAGGTAGTAGGTAGTAGGTAGGTAGTAGTAGTAGTAGTAGTAGTAGTAGAGTAGTGTGTGAGTAGAGAGAGAGAGAGAGAGAGAGAGAGAGAGAGAGAGATGTGGTGGTCCCTATCTCCGTCACCATCCACCACTGATGGGAATGACCCGGATGGACTATGAATTTCTTCATTTTCTTTGGATTATAGTGCTTTTGCATTGAAATAATCATGGAACATTTCACTCATATTAATTATCTTTTTTTGTGTTGTTTTTTGAAGGCATTAAAAGTTTTTGTTCCTTCTTATGAGAGCTATGGTCGAATGTGGCCTCACATGCATACTCGGATTGTTGCTGCTTTGTTTGTCTTCCAACTGACAATGATCGGCTACTTTGGAACAAAAGCGTTCGTCTATACCCCCTTATTGATCCCACTTCCTTTTCTTAGTGTAATTTTTGCTTTTGTTTGTCAAAAGCGATTTTACCAATCTTTTGCTGTGAATCCCCTTGAAGTTGCTTGCCAGAGCCTTAAGGAGGCCCCTAATCTTGACTCCATAGCGGAAGCTTATGTCCCACCTTGCTTGAGTTCAGTGAAGCATGATGGAACTGAACCGGTTTGAAGATATAGGTCTCTTGTGCTCTGGGAAGATGATTTTATGGTGTAAATATCATCTCCACTTCTCTTTGTTGATTGTAACTGGTGCCACTGCTGAAACTTCTATTATTGATTTTCTTCTTTGTGGATATTTACTGCGTGATGTGATCTCATGTATGAACTTTCTGTTTTACGTTTTTCTGGAGTAAATGGTTAACTGATGGTGTTGTGTTTTTATTCTGTTTTTTATTCCCCCCCCTCCCCCCCCCCTCCAAAGCCCTCTGTGTGCGTGTGCGTTCATGTGGGATATGGGTATTACATGGGGATTGCTCTTGTTAATATTGTTTCCCCATGGCTTAAATAATAATAATAGGAAAAATATAAGGTGGGGACCTAAACAATCAACTTAAGGCAAATATCAAAAGTTCTCTAGAAGAGGTTGTTTGGATGCTCAAAAATCCTCAAATTAGATCTTAAGATATATGTACATAAGAAAACATGGATTTCAAGTTTTGGAAATAATACATCTTGTAATGCATTTTTTGAGCTATCAATTTCTCAAGTTCTTAGTTGTTTATAGATCCACTTGATCTACAGTTTTAAAATTCTAAATTTTGTAATTAGAGATGAAGATTAATTTTAAGGACGTCACCAAAATTTTCATTGAAACATCTTTTGTTTGAAGGTGCATTTTACTTTGATGGTTAGGGCTTCAGCCTTATACATACCATACCTATATTTATAATAATAATGTTATTAATGTAACTGTAGCAATTATTACAACATGATAGCTGTAACTTTTTGTGAGGATGAATGTTTTTCCAATGAATTAATTTTAATTGGAAATGGCAATTGCCTTGTATCTTGGCTGTGCTACAATTCTGTGGTTTTATTCAGTCTATATGGATCTACGTTTTGAGTTCTATTGCTTTTTGAGTTCTATGGTCATGTTTATTTGAGTCTATGTATGGTTATTTGAGTCTATGTACGTTAGCAAAGGTTACTAATTTGTTCCAGTTTAGATATTTTAAAATTGCATAAAAATTATAAGTGAAGTGTTGAATTGTTCATCTTTTGAGATAACTTGATAAATGTTTTGGGAAAAAATTAGGGAGTTCGTTTAAATATATCTAACGAGAGTGTTTCAGTATTGGAGAACCCTTCAATTAATCATCTCGACTTCAAAATGTAAGCGACATAAAAAAAGAATGCTAATTTCAAAAAATAGAATATCTTATAACAAGTTATTTGGACTTGTCTACTTATAAGATTTTTTAGTGTTTTTATTGATCTATTCGAACGACAATATGTTTAAGATTTTAAAATTTATAACTAGAGATGAAAATAGATTTTTAAGCCATCATAAAATTTTGACATCGTTCCGACATCTCTAAACAAATTTTAGAGGTGCACGTATCTTCTACAGTATCAGGAGGTAGTCTTACACAAAACTCACTCTCTAAGTATATTTTGATAAATTTCCCCAAAAAACAGACATTCATTAGTATCAGGCATGAATTTGAATCATAGGATGATACAGTGAAAAAAAAGAGAAATTAAACTAATTTAGATAATTATGAAAAGAATTTATGATTTTTTTTTGCCATTCAAATCTTTTAAGAACTCTAGTCATTATCAAGCACTGACCATGTCTTTCCAGCCCGGAATGGAATGGTTATCAATAGAAGAGCGGTAACATGCTCAAAATGCAAAGGAAAAAGTTTATATAAGGATGCAACCTTATAATGTAGAACTACAGATGCACCTCAAAAATCTATCGGAAAGGTAGTTTTAATGTTGAAAAACCCTTTTATTGATCATCTCGACATCGAGATGTATGGCCATGAAAAATAAAACGATTTTAAGTCTCAAAAATAGTGCATTTGACAACATAGTATCTATACCGTCCATTTTCAAGATTTTCATATGTTTATAGCTCTACTTGATTTTAACCATTCTTGAAATTTAAAATTTTATAATTAGATATAAAAATAGATTTTGAGATAATCTTAAGAACATTTTACATCAAAATTATATACCATGATAAAATTTGAAGGTGCACCTTATCTCTACAGCTCCAGATGCATTCGTATGCCAATTGCACCCCAAAATGAAATCTTTCTTGATATCCATAAAGAGTGCTAACAACAAAGAAGAGAGAGAGAGAGAGAGAGAGAGAGAGAGTAATTAAAAGGATTTTTTTTTTCAGACAATTAATACATAGACATTTCAGTCATGGCACTCTCAATGTCTTGCACCGACATTGATTTAAGAAAACAGTAATTTAGTTTAGAATATGATACATGCATATCTTATGATGAACTTGTACCAGTAAATCTCTATGTTCATCAATGAAAGAATAATGATATACTACATAACATAGAGCAACTCAGCAATGAGAAGACTACTACAGTTTACAATAAGCCTTATAATGCATGTATAGGTTAGATTAATTACCAGTAATCCTTGCAAGAACAGGAACCATCTCTTAAATGATGAAACCGGCTCGAATCTCTTACTACAATCTCTCTGTCTACCATCTTAGAGATCACTTTCCCAGCAGCATGGCACTCTCTACAAACCCTCAAGTTTTTAATCACTCTAATAGTCTCTGTGGGCAATGTGTTGATGATAAGACCAAAAGCAATTGCCAGGTTCTCACTATGGTGAAATATGGTGGTTCTCTCTAGCTGTTCCAGGCCCTCAAAATACCCTAATCCTTCCATTCTCTCTGCAATTCTACCGAGTGTCCTTTGAATCGTGAACTTGGTTGTTCATGATGATCCAACTGCAACCTGGGTTCTTTCTCATTCCTCTGTCTCTCTTCATCACCCTCAATTCTCTCTCTTCTTCCTGCCTACCGGCCTTGGCATACATTTTCGACAACACCACATAAGCGGTTGCGCTATCAGGTTCCAACTCAAAGAGGTGCTTAGCTGCAAGTCTTGCCATTTCTATATCAGAATGAGTTTCGCTTGCTCCAAGTAGAGCCCCCCAAACTGATGCCTGAGGCTCAAATGGCATCGAATCAATCAAATGTTTTGCCTCTAGTAGTAAACCAGCTCGACCAAGGAGATCAACCATGCAAGCATAGTGATCAGGTCCTGGTTCAATTGAGTACACAGACTGCATGGCATTGAAGTAATACCTTCCTCTCTCTACTAAACCAACATGAGTACATGCAGAGAGAACACCAAGCAATGTTATGTGATTAGGCCTTTCTCCCTCCAATTCCATTCTCTCAAACTGGTCTAGAGCTTCAGCTCCTCGCCCATGTTGGGCAAACCCAACAATCATAGAATTCCAAGTGACCAAATTAGGCTCTCCAATTCTCTCAAATACTCGATATGCTTCATCCACATTGCCGCACTTTGAGTACATTGAAATGAGCGAGTTTTCAATAGATATGGTTTCATATGGACTCCGTCTTGCTTCCATCTTTACGGCTTGAGCATGAATTTGTTGCCCCTGGTTAAGTGAAGCTAACCCAGCTGAAGCACTTAGCACACTGCTAAATGTTTGCGAATTGGGTATGATCCCTTCTCGAATCATCTTCATAAACCATTCTATTGCGTTTTCAAATTCCCCATTATGCAAAAACCCCGAAATCATAGCGGTCCAAGCTACAACATCTTTCTCTGGCATCTCTCTGAAGAGTTTGAGAGCTTGTGCTATCTTACTGGTGTTTGAAAAACCAGCGATTAGCGAAGTCCAAGACACCAAATCTCGCTTGGGCATCTCACCAAATAGCCTCATGGCCTCATCCATTTGGCCAATTTTTGCGTAATTCGTGACCATGGCGTTCCATGAAACCAAACATTTCTCATCCATGAGCATAAAAATCCTATGGGCATCATCCATTGCACCATTCTTACCATACATGGTGATCACTGCATTGCCTAGAATTAGATCAAATTGAAACCCCATTATCACAACTAGGCCATGTAATTGCACCCCTTCTCTCAATTTGCCATGACATGCACAAGCATCCATGGCCACAGTCAATGCTGTGGAATTCACCACCACCCCATCATCTCTCCTCATCCTTATGAAGGAATCCATGGCATCAACCCACATACATTTACGAGAGTACCCCGATACCATCGAGGTCCAAGAAACCACATTTCTTTCAGGCATTTTGTTGAAAACTCTAATGGCCTCCTCTACCCGACCTGCTCGCCACATACCCTCAAGCAAAGTGGTCCACGAAACCACATCTCTCTCTGTCATTTCATCAAAAATCCTGACCATTGAACCGAATTCACCACATTTGACATACCCGGATAGCAAAGCATTCGAAGCTCTCAAATTCTTGCCTCCAGGCATTCTCTCATATATCCTCTCGGCCTCTGAGAGGTAGCCTGCATGTGCAAAACCAGTAATCACAATCGTCCACGAGATTTCGTTTCGACAAGGCATTTGGGTGAAGAGATTATATGCCTCTAAGGCCAAATTGTTCTTTACATAGCAAGTAAGCATAGCATTCCACGAAGGTAGACCTTTCTGAGGCATTTCATCAAATGTTTTCCGAGCTTTGTCGACAAGGCCATTGTTTGCGTAAGCAGTGAGGAGAGAGGTCCAGGTGACGACGTCTTTCGCAGACATACAATCAAACAGCGCCTCTGCATCGGCCACGAGGCCGCGGCGACCATACTTTGTAATTAGGGAGTTGAAAGGGACTAAATTTGTGATGTGTTGCTTTAGTTTTGGCTGGGGGCTCAGATTTGTTATGGGTTTCTTTGGTTTTGATTGGGGAGCTAGATTTGTGATGGGTTTGTTTGGTTTTAAATGGGGGGCTAGATTTGTGATGGGTTTTGAATGAGCAAATAAATTGGTGATGGTTATGTTTAATTTTGATTTTGATTTTGGGATGGTAACTAGAGAACTGTAGTGGGCTAAAGTCAAAGCTTTGATGTGTTCATTTGGTTTGCATTGAGGGATGGGAGCGTAAGCCACCAAATTGACTGGTTTACAGGTAAGGATCTGTCTAGAGAGGTGCAAAGAATATGGTTTGGGGGCCATGCTTGGAAATGGGGTGCCATCATACAAATTACATGGGGACTAAATTTGAAGGACCTGGGGGACATGCTTGGAGATTGGGTGATATTAGGGGATTGCATAGGGCTAAATTTGAAGGTCTTGGAAAATGTTTATTTGGCTTTGAACTTCTGATTAAGAGATAGGAGTGGAACCCAAATAAGTTGATTTAGGGTTTAATGTTTGTTTAGGGAGCTTGAAGGACTCTGTTTAAGGGGTAAGCTTGTATATTGGCCGATATTTAGATCGTTTTTTGGATAAGTAAATATTTTGATCTTTACAAGGCCAAGTTTGAAGGCCACCAGGAAAGTGGTGATTATGAGTGTTTTTATTTTTTATTTTTGGAACGATTCAAAACTCAGTTGATTTTAAGCTCAGTTTGGCAGCCAATGTACTCGGCCAAATGGACGCTTAAAATGTGCTCGAGCACTTTTTAATGGTTCATATTGAACCACCCTCATCCAAAGAGCCAAAAACGAATTTTGTCTGTTATTTTAACTTTTTATTTTGAAAGATATTAATATGGAGTTTAGGTTTTAGTTTCATTTTTATAGGTATAATTAAATTAAAATAATAGAAATTATTTTGAATAAAAAGTATTCATCATGATACATTTATGGGTCTTTTAGATATTTTTATTTAAAATATTTTTAACCGTTTTTAATTCTCATTATAAAAATAAACATACACCCTATAATTCAGATTATGTTATTTAAATAAAAATAAAATATGAAATTAATTTTTTGCCATTAAATATGGCGCTTTGAAATCTCAACGTTTGTGCACCTTTCCACCGATCGACCTGCTGCGGACCGGATACTTTTCTTTAAAACATTCCAAGGGTCTCTATGAAACAAAAGGTGCTTCTAATTATACATGTGCTTCAAACACAACGTCTTGTTTGATTTTGGAAAGATGAGGTTCTGAAAGCCACATCTTCTAAAAGTTCCAAAATGGCGGCTTCCATGGGTAACATGGAAGTAGCCACTTCTCAGTTTTCATGTTATTTAGGAAGTCATAGAAGCGGTAGCTTCCAAAATACCCCTTTCCTGAAATCAAATACAAGAATTTCAGGAAGTTGCTGCTCTCAAAGCCACGACTCTTGGTAATCAACTGTGATCTTATTCTTCTCTGTATTACCGTATCTCTAATATTTCTAGAGTTGATCATTTTATATGAGGAACTATTTTAGTCGAGTCGATTATGTACTAATGAAATTCTGTAGTTTTTGCTAGGGTCTACAGCATAGAGCTACTGAAATTGGATGGTCAGGGAGAGTAGTATGGTCAATTTTCAAAAGAATTAGTGTTGGGCATGCATACAGTATATGCACGCTTTGAAGCAGTAGTAAATATCTGGAGGCTCTAATAGTATCTTCCACCAACTTCTAAAGTGGCCACTTTCATGGAAATTGCCACATCTTTTTCTACAGAAGCTGAGGGAAGTGGCAGCTTCAAAAACACTGTAGCACTTCTCATTAACAAACATGGGATAGTATTGGGAAGTTGTGGCTTAGGGCAAAGAAAAACACTGGTGGACTACATATTATGAGAATAATTTTGTCATAACGGACAGCATAACACCCCAAAGCTGTTACATGTAAAATTAGGTAGCTAGAGTGTGCCATTCTTTGCATAACAAACGCCCCAATCTATGATTATCTGAATCTGGGTAGCTAGAGTGTCACTTCATTGCAGAACTTTAAAAACTTTCTCAAACTTCCAGCGTGATCGATCATACACCCCTGGCCACCAGATTTCACACCCGAAGATCTCCAGTGCTTGTGGCTTTTTCGCATCAAAGATTAACAATCTCATTGTATATTTTCCACATATTTGGAAAATTGACCAGGCATGCTTACGTTCCGACAGACCGACACCCACCAAGTGGTCTCCCTACTACTACAAGTAGACACATTGGTGTCTTTTGAGTTTTCATTTTCATTCTTTTACCTAATTTGTATTTTGTTGTTCACGAGGTGATGGCAAACGTTCAATTGTTAATCTCTTGTAGATAATTTTATAAATTTTTCATATTTTTTTTACTGGAAAATGAATACTAAGATTATTTACCTTTCCTACAAACTGGTCAAATTACTAATAACCATTAGATATCAAGGTAATTGGGAGTGAGTGTAACATTGGCTATGCTCAAAGTCCAGAAAAAAGATTTTCTCGAACATTATACGTCCCTTGCCACTCAATTTCTATAAAGCCCTAGCTTAATCCCAGATATTTTAGAAACCTTAAATCAGGTTAAATCCTCATCAACCTAAAAACTCTATAACCCTCGATCAAGCCTAGAAATCCTATATGTGATCCGCTAAGTTTCAATTTTATTGACATTCAATTCTTAGTAAAAGCCGGTGACTAAGCAATCGTAGGAAATTGCCAGTTATATATAATAAACTATCTAAATGATATATATAATAAAACATCTAAATGATATCACAATGTTTAAATGGCTCCATTGGGGTCAAACAAACCCCCATGCACTCTTTTCTTTAAATTTTAAATATATATAATTATACATTATTTATAGGACACGGTTTCTATAAGTCTATGTAAAAATCTATTTTTGAGATGGATTTTTTGACCTAATTTTTAAAGATATATAATCTCTAACATGGAGATCGTGAATATGAAAGAATAAATAAAATTTGAAAATTAAAAATAATAATTCTATTAAGAAAACCTTTGGACCGTTAGTTTTAATTATTTTTAGATGGACTACCTATTTGTATCTATGCATGAAACGATTTTCCTTATTTATATAGTATATACAATTTTTAAACGTTTAAAAAGGGGAGGACTTGAACCACCACAAGGGTTAGCCAATTAGGCTTATTCGAAATCGTTCATCACTATATTATATAGGATGAGGTGTCTATAAGGCCTAAGCTTTATGGAAACAAAATAAAGCCTCACCTCAAATACTCATTTGGAAAGTATTTTAGGCGATGTAAATTTCTATGATGACTCCAAAATTAATTTCCATCACCGAAAAAAAGTTTGAAACTAAAAAAATGGTATAATCGTGTGGATCTATAAACACTTATTTCTAGGACATAACGGGCAGTCTAAATAATTTGTTATACTACATACTATTTTTAGAGCTTCAGTTCCTTTTTCTTTTTTTTAACGACCATAATGTTGAAGTCGAGATGATCGATGTAAAGGTTTTCCAATACTTTTGCAATCTTCGATGAGTTGTGAGTTGAGGATTTACTTATTTTGATAGGGCTGCAGCCCTATCAAACAATTTTCCTATTATAGAGAGAGATTATTGAGATTGAGGTGTGTTTAAATTTAGCCAATTTTGCTTTTTCTAGTAGGACAAGGCCGAGAATGAACGACAGATGGATACCCCCTGTACTAGGCTGTTTGAAGCTAAACTTTGATGGTAGTTCTATGTATAATCTTGGGAATGCAAGGGTAGGAGGTGCAGTG
The DNA here is from genome assembly GCF_000471905.2 of Amborella trichopoda. Next base: position 504,709 of record NW_006497375.1, read on the forward strand.
CGAGATTAGACTGGGTCAATTATTCTCTCTTATGCTGGACCTATTGGATGAGCAAAGGCTAACATGGCATAATTCACAGCGTTGCTTAAAGGATTGTTGTTTATTAAAGCCTTGAATGTGGGCCATTTCATTGTTGTGGAAAGTGATTCTTTAAATGTGATAAAGTGGTGCAACAAGGAACTTCGTGTTCCTTGAATGTTGCGATCAATTTGGGGCCAAGTTTTTGACTTAGAAGGGGTATTATCACTATCCTTCCAGCATGTGATTAGAGAATCTAATGGTATTGCTGATGGATTAGCTAAAAGAAGGGTGTCGATGGATTCCATTTCGATTTTGAAAGATGTGAGTGTTGAGAGTTGTAATCATAGTTTAGTTGGTAATAAAATTTGGTAATATTTATCAAAAAAAAAAAAAACCAAAGATTTATTATTATTATTATTACTATGTTGTATCACCTCGGCTGGGCAATCCACTTAGCGATCATTTTTTAAAAAACACTTGTAAAAAACTGTAAAAAACTCTTCCAGTTTCAATTAAATGATTCAATTCTTCAATATAAATTCAATTATTCAAGTGAAATTTCAAGTTTGGGAGGATTAAACACAAATTCATTACTTAATCTAGACGCCTCCTCTAGGTGCCAAGCATGTGGGCTGGGTTTTTTATTCTGAAATACAATATTTCTCTACAAGATTTGTGCTACTGTCTTTATTTGATTCTTAATTTTATTTGAACTTTTTTTTTTTGTTTGAATTTTAAATATTAAATGTACCAAGTGAGATGTACTCAACGCAACTGGCGATCTGGCTGTAAAACCTTTTACCTATGAGTCCTAATTTGGTTGGACCCAGACTTTTGATTTTGTTTAGTACTGAAGTATTTTCTTTAGTTTACACCCAAGTCAATTAGGGTAGACTTTCCTTCCGAGATTCAATTTTTTTTTTTTTTTGGGTGAATCAGTGGGCATATCTTGCTCCTACTTGTTTATTAAGAATTTAGAAAATGTTACATGAATAATCTTTATACAACTCTTGGTAAGGGGACACTAGCAACATCAGACATAATTAAAGGCATTATAAAATCTAGGGAGTGAGCATGCCACATCGTTGCTTCATTAATAGATACCGCTCCTTTGGCAAAAATGTATGCAGCTATATTGGCCTATTTATAGGTGTGTTGGATCTTCCATCGATGAATAGCAAAACCTGCATGCTTAGATATACAATTAGCCAAGAGTATGTGCAAATCTCCATGGAGGCTTGCAGCGACGACTCATAGAATCCTCAAGAAGCTTGGAGTCATTTTTGATGAAAAGAGGTATACGATTGGTCTACCTGGCTAGAGATCCCTTTATCAAGTGCATGAAATTCAATTGTGTTATGAGAATTGTTACCCAATGGAGTTACAAATACTGCAATAAATCTAGCAATAAATCCACCTGCATCATTCCTGATGATAACCCCACGCCCAGTGCTACCTGAGTTCTGCTTGGAAGCTCTATCGATGTTGAGCTTAAAAGAGCCTAAAGGAGGAGGCAGCCATGCTACATGCATTTGAATAGGGGGGATACCAGATCCTATTATAGGTTAAGATTGGCGGCAATATTAAATTTAGAGGGATGGAAGACCCGACTTTTAGCTCTCGCCAACGATTTACCCATGTGGAAAATAGAAGTTGCTCCCTTGCATTCTCAATCCACCATGTATCCACGATTCAAAAGGTTGCCTTATGAGATTTGAGTCTTTCTTTTGATAACGATAAATAGTCTTATTATATACTTTTTCCAAAAAGATATATCCTAGCAATAACCAAAGACCGTCCCATTTTTTAATAGTGAGATCTAAGGTAAGGACTAAGTGTTTAAGAACTCAAACTTTTTTTTTCTTATTTCGTAAATTTTACAGTAGATCTCAAATTTTCGAACAGAAAACATCTTTCTAATAAGGTCTTTTACTGAGGGAGGAAGTGCACAATTTGTTTTAGCAAGAATCTATTATACGCACGGAGGGAAAGGTTTTTATACTTCCCCTACTGCATAGAGGATATATGCTTCTCTCTATCTATGTTTTATGTTCAAAATAACGAGGATTCCCCCTAGCTTTTGCTTCACATTTCTGTTTGCTTTCATATATGCTTCCCCCCATCCAACCATCCAATTTAGATCAAGCAAGCCACTGACCGTTTGATCTAGATTCGATGCCTCAGAGTATTTTATTTATAATTTTTGTTATACAAATTGTATAAATATGAAATTTGGTACGAGCCATCATCTCAATGGGGCGCATCTAAAAATAATATTAAAATAAATTTTTAATAAGAGTAATGATCCTATGAGACCCTCCTACACCCATATGTATGGGACCCCAAAGGATCACCATTAAATTTGACACATATCTCTAGAAAAGTTATCACATGGGTGCGGGACTTGACTTTTCTAGAGATCTGTGTCAAATTTAATGGTGATCTTTTGGGGTCCTACACACATGGGTGCGGGAGGGACTCATAGGATCATTAATATTTTAATAAAATATAATAACCAAAATACCCCTTAAAATTTTCAGGGGTATTTCGATCATTTTATTTTATTGATAATATTTTTTTATATATTTTTTACAGGTGCGACATTAAGAGACGATTGGAAGCTCAAAATTTGGTGTCAAAATAATTTGTACAAACATATTGAAAATAAAATAGTGTAGAGACGTGATATTGTGATTGGGGCCATCTCAGCCGCCCATTCAGAATGGATGGTTGGATAAGGAAAACATGTAAGTTTTATGCGGTAGGAGAATCATAGAAAGCTTGCCATCTCTAAATTGAATAATCCGGTGATGAATGATTATATGTTTCTTGAGGTGGAAAACATTGAAAGGGTCATAGTTTCAACCTTTCACATTATAAAGTTTACCCAGGCTAGAAACTGCATTCAAAATTTCATTTTCCCAGAACATTCAATCTCTCTCTCTCTCTCTCTCTCTCTTGCAAGAATGTTGTCATGCCCTTTACTCAAGCAAGTTGTTGATGGACTTTTGGGACATAAATCTTGAATGCTAAGGAATAAGAATATGGAGTTTGAAAGAAGAGCAGTCAACTAAAAATAGGTATTAAAAGAGTTAATACTTTGGAAAAAGTCCCTAAAATGGTTATCTAACAAATTTCAAATTATCATTAAAATAGTTGAAGAAACTAAGGACGTGGTCAATTGAGTAGAATCATTCCACTTAAGTAACGTCATAGTAGTTCAACATTTTATTGAAATATGCTCAAAATGCTTGTATTAAGCGTTTAGAATCTTGAAAAAATAAGGGTATTTTAATAAGGACCTGGTTTCTATGCGGCCAAGCCAGCATATGTGGAGATACGGGCCTCTTAATGAATCTATTTTTGAGATGGATTTTACGACTTAATTTTTAAGGACATCTAATCTCTAACATGGACATCATGAATATGAATAAATAAATAAATTAAAAAACTAGAAATAATAATTCTAGTAAGAAAACATTTGGACCGTTAATTTCCATTGTTTTAAGATGGAACACATACTTGCATCCATTTTTAAGATGGATGATTTACACTTTTTGGACTGCGTACATAAAAATGCAATCCAGCATGCATGAAACAACTTTCCTTTTAATAATTTTATTTATTATACAAGTGAAAAAAAGTCACCAAAATATCTCTGATTGTTCCTTATTCCCCAGTCAAGAAATTTTAATAACCCAAATATCCTCGCTTAGTTTGAGTTCCACACCCGGAGCAAAGATATTTTAATAAAACACCCGGAGCAAAGATATTTTAATAAAAAAGATATGCTCTTTGGTTTAGAAAGAACAAACAATGATACTTGTATCATTTAACCTCTGTCACTAAGCCACATAAACTTGCTAGAGATCCTATTTATTTGTAATTCCAAACCCTGAATAGCGGCATTTAGGTATTCTTTTGATAATACACTAATTTTTTTCAAATAAGTACCTGATGATAAATTGGCTATTTTTAAAAGGGTGCAATTTGTATAAAGCCGAGGCTCTAAACAATCAAACTGAGAAATGTGATTTTAATACTGAAAATATTTGTGATAGCCTCAATATATATTTTCATATCTAATTATAAAATGTAAAGCATAAAAAATAGTGTAGATCGAGCCGATCTATAAAAACTTGAAAATCTTGAAAATTGACAATCCAAATTTTCTTATGCCTATGCATCTTTATGTCGAGATGACCAATTTGATGATATTTGGGCATCAAAACAACCTCTTCTACTGAAATTTTTGAGGTAGGCTTTGATTGTTTAGAGCTTGGGCTCTATATACACTTTTTCCTTTTTAAAACCCCATTGAGTTTTTAGAGGTGGTTGGACATTTTAGTAAGGGTGCGGTTTGTATGGGGCCTAGGCTCTAAAAAATCAAATTAGAGCCTACCTTTAAATAGTGTCGAGAAATGTGGTTTCACTACTGGAAATCTTTTTTTTATATTTATTTATAAAGTTTAAAGCTTAAAAATAGTGTAGACAGTCCAAAAATGTGTTACAAAATACACTATTTCCAATACTTGCAATCTATTGTTTTCTTATATCCATGCATCTTGATGTCGAGATGATAAATTTGAACATATTTTGGCATCAAAGCATATTCTTCTAGTGAAATTTTTGAGATAGGCTCAAATTTGATTGTTTAGATCCTCAACTCTATATAAACTTTTCCCTTTTAGTAATATTCTATAATTCTATGGAAAGTCCAGTCTCTCTAAAGCAAAACAAGAGACAACCTTTGAGAAAAGCTATGGCCAATAAGAGCTTTCTTTTCAAGGAAGATAGAAAGGATTAACGTGGAGAAGCACCTAAACACTCACTTTCTTAATTCTCTCACAACACCAAATTCTATGCGTTTGAATATAACTTTCAAGAAAAGATTAAGGAGAAATAGCAAAGGAATTGTACGTGTCACCAATAGAGTATATGATCTCTACCAAACTCACCAAAATCTCTCTCTCGGTCTATAACTTGGTCATTCTTAAGTTGCCAAATGGCAAAATGTGTGAGAGTTGTTGGCAGAAGTTGCATCACTGTTTTTCTCTCATCAGATTCAGCTCAGCCATGATGTGTCATCAGCCTTCTGTCATGCTTACGCTTGTCCATTTTATTGAGGAAGATGAGAGAAAAAGCATGTAAGAGAGAGATGACTCCATATTGATGCGGAGAGAGAGCACTGCGCTATTCTATGTAGCTAGCATTTGGTGCTGTCGATCTGCATAATTGAAAGAAAGATTAATCTCATTTTGTTGAAAAATATATATTTTTTATTTTTATTTATTTTTATTTTCTTTTGGTAAAGATCACTTACTGTTGGGTTTATGTGGCTTTTAAAAGCCTTATGAGTGCGTATTAAAATACTTTTATTATAGTGAAACTTAAACTCAGTAGGAATATGGTCTCTCAAAGACTATACTAAGCGAATGATGTTTGCTTATACTGGATTATACTAATCGATCTAGGTCAGTCGGTTGGAAAACCTAAGGTACTTGGGAATAAAGAATTAACCGAAGAGGGTTTTGGGTTAGCCTTTGATGAGGTCGGAACTTACGCCTAGATGAGTGAGCCAAGGGATTGTGTGACCCTTGTGTGTGATGGTAGGCCTATTGAGACGGGGGCCAAAACCTCATCAATGTTCCATCACACGACATGCATATCGATAAATCGTTCGAGAAAGCCAGATATCCACCTTTGGGTGAAGCGTATGTATGTGCGAGAAAAACCCCTATGCGCTCTATCAGGTCGTGGTGATCTTGATTCGTCTCTGGGTGAGGACCCGTAATCCACAGACTGAGATTGCGACTCTTGATTCATCGCCTTGACTTTGGTGCCCCCAAATGGGCCCCTGCTTGGACTGTGGGTCATGAGAAACAATGAGTCGATTTGATAAAGCTAGTCTGGTCTATAGTGCACAGTTGAAGGTGGAGTACCTCATAATTACAGATTGCATTCCTAAAACCATATGGATCCTTTTCCCATCATATTAATTTAATTGTGTTCATTTTATTATTGAAATGATTTTAATTTTATTATTTTAATTTTTATGAATCTCTCAATATTTTATTTATGATTTTAGTACTTATAAAATAACAGTTATTGTATTTACATAAGTTAGTAGAAATTACAATATATATATATATATATATATATATATATATTAAATTGTTTTATTTAAATTTAAAACTATTTATAAAATTTTATGGGGGGACACAAAGTGCACATGGGTCCACCGTGTGGCATGTGGGTGGGGGCCCACATGTGCCACATAGGGGTGGCACGCCCCACCCCTTTGGATTCTTTTATTTGTTTTATGTTCAAGTCTTCAAGTTATGATAACTTTGATTTATGGCATGTGATCATATCTTGGAAGGGAAATATTGACCATAGCTTATTTTATTTTATGGCAAGGGATATGATCAATTTTAATAGATAGTAAATATTGACCTTATCTTATTTATATTTGGTAGTCTTTATTTGGTTGATAATATTTGACATATCCTTATGGAATATGTGAGATGGATCATGCAATTTTATGGAATGCATGATATTTATTTTATTTAAATATATTAATTGGAAAATGGTTTAAGGAAGGATAATGGTCCAAGTACCTTTCATAATGTTAATGGCCCATTTATGGAATGGATGGCTCAGATCTTTCATCCTACAAGTCACATTGATCAACAGTCTAGATATAATCTCATGAAAGAGACAAACTATGAGAAAACCCTAAGAAACTCTAAACTTAAATATTCACTATAAATAGGGGTGCTCTCCCCCATCTCTACACAACCTCTCTCATCCTTAATCTCTATCATCTCTCTCCTAAAGGGGCATGCCCCACTCTCTCTCCTATATATTTCTCTCTCTAATTTTTTCTCTCCAAAACCCTAGGTAGTACTCTCTCTCCTCTCTAAACCTACGAAAAAACTAAGGGTTGGAAAAATTAGAGGGAGCTTAAGTTAATTTTAGGGGTTAAGATTTAATAGAAATTTTAATGGTGGTTACCTATTTTGGCCGAAATCAACGATCTTGGTTCGAGATTGAAGCTAGACCGCAGATCCAGTGCCATTGGATGTGGTGACTCGGTGTGGGGTGTAAAAAGCCCGTTTGAAGTAATCTCCTACATCGTTTCTTCTTTTTGCTTATTCTTTTATTTTACATTCTCAAGTACAATATTATGTTCTATGAATGGCATCAAGTAGTTGAGGTTTATTTTATTGATGTGCTATTTATTTTTGGAATATCTATTGTTTGTAATAAGACCATCTGTGAGTGATCTTATTGCCAAAAACATAAGGGGTGATTATTATTAAAAAAAAATTATATTTTCCCGTAAAAGATCACATAGGTCTTTTCATTGGTATCAGAACTAGTTTTACTTGATTGCCATTATGAGTCTTTTCTTATTTTTGCTTGAGAATAGAAATATATGGCTGCTTGTACCTTCATCTCAGATATCTTGAAAATCGAAAGGTTTGATGGGACCAACTTTGTTTCATGGAAAAGAAAAATCAAATTTGTGCTTTATGAAGAAAACTTGCATGAGGTACTATTTAAGGACAGACCTTGTCGTCCAATTGACGACTCATCTCAAGTCATTAAAGATAAATACACCAATTGGAAGAGGAAGATTCTGAGATGCAAACACATTCTTTTATTTGTCATGACTGACTCATATGCTTCTGAGTATGAGTCAATCTATATTACAAGTGAGATTTATGATAAACTTGAGAGAGAGTATACTGAACCCCCTCTTATGAAGCAAACCATGGCTATGAGGAGGTATAATGAATTAAAGATGGCAGAAAGTACCAAGTTTGCAGATTATGTGCACGTGTTTCGTGCGCTAGTCAGAGAGCTAGAAGACACAAGCATGAAACCTAATGAACCTATGCAAGGGATTTATCTTATGAATTCACTTCCTAATTCATAGAAGACCTTCATATCTTCCATCCTCTTATGGAGTAAACTATGGCTACGACGAGGTATAATGAATTAAAGATGGCAGAAGGTATCAAGTTTACAGATTATGTGCACGTGTTTCATGCGCTTGTCAGAGAGCTAGAAGACATAGGTATGAAACCTAATGAACCTATGCAAGGGATTCATCTTATGAATTCACTTCCTAATTCATAGAAGACCTTCATATCTTCCATCTCAGCCAGAAGGAAAGCACCAAAATTGGAGGAGCTCATCACTGCAAACAAAACAAGAGAGAAGAGGAAAAATTCTAAGCAACTACTGACAACAACTTCAAAAGAAGTCGTGCATATGGTAAAATCGTCACCTACTTTTAAATTTAAGAAAGGAAATGAAAGAAATAATTTTGGAAAGAAAAGATATTTCAAAAGGAGAGATTTTGGAAATAAGGGAGCAAAAAGAGAGACTCGAACTTGCTTTATTTGCAAGAAAGTGGGTCACATAGCTAATAGTTGTCGATTTAACAAATTTGGAGGGACCAACAAAGAATTGGTATGTGTGATTTTTGAGTCTGTGTTGGTTGACCCCAAGGGAGCCTCTTGGTGTCAGGACTCGGGTGCTACGGCCCATGTCACAAACGCCAAGGATGGTTTCCGTTTTTTCATTTTCATGGGGCCAGGACAATAGAATATTTACATGGGAGGAAATCAGAAGACTGATGTTCTTGGGGTTGAAAATTTTGAGCTGAAACTGAAGAGTGGGAACAACTTGATCCTAAAGCATTGCGACAGTGGTATATAAAATTCCAAGAGACCCTTGCTTTTGCAGAGTTCTCTACCAATAATGAGGATTATTGCATATATTAAAAGGTCAGTGGGAGTGATGTTGTCTTTATATCGTTATATGTGGATGATATGCTAATTGTTAGTCGCTCAATTGCCCTAGTAGAAGAGATGAAAAATTTCTTGGCACAGCGCTTCGATATGAAGGATCTTGGAGAAGCTTCATATGTGTTGGGCATTAAGATAATAAGAAACATGAGAGAAAAAACTATCCAAGTTTCCCAGACAACCTACTGTAAGAAGATATTAGAAAAGTTTGATATGAGTACATATAAGCTCATGTCTACCCCAATTGACAAAAATATAAAGTTTAGTAATCAGATATGTCCTACCGAAGACATAGATATAAAAGCCATGGAGAGAGTGTCATATAGAAGCGCAATTAGGTCTCTTATGTATGCCATGACGGGAACAAGGTCTGACTTGTCCTTCGTCATGAGTCTTGTGAGTCGTTTCCAAAGTAATCCAGGAGATGAGCATTGGAAAGTTGTAAAAAGAATTCTTAGATATTTAAAGGGAACCATGAACTATGCGCTTACATATAAGGGGGGAACTAAAATAACAATAGAGGGATATTCATATGCAAGCTATCTCATGGATCCAGATGATGCGAAACCTACATTTGGGTATGTATTTATGCTTGGAGGGGGAGCGGTTTCTTGAAAGTTAAAGAAACAAGATATTGTGGCCTTGTCCACCATGGAATCCGAGTACGTGGCATGCTATCTAGCAACCAAGGAGGCTGTGTGGATTATGAAGATTCTTAATCAACTTAATTTTCATCTTGTACGTTGTAAGGTAGTGCGACTTTTTTACGACAACACTGTGGCTATTTGTGTCTCTAAGGAGCATCGATTTCACAAGAACTCCAAGCATATTAAGCCTTATTTTTATCACGTGAGAAATGAGGTGAGAATGAAAGAGATCGAGATCAACTACATATCTACAGATTTGATGATTGCAAACCCTCTGACTTAGAGAGTTGTCCGTAATATTTTTGTAAGATATGTGAGAGAGATGGGGATGAGAGAAAGTGAGGAAGAGAGAATGTAAGGCCTTCAAAGGCCAAGTGACAGATGTTGGGTTTATGTGGCCTTTAAAAGCCATATGAGTGTGTATTCAAATACTTTTATTATATTAAAACATAAACTCAGTGGGACTGTGGTCCCTCGAGGACCATACTAAGCGAATGATGTTTGCTTATACCAGACTGTGATTATCGATCTAGGCCAGTCGGTTGGAAAACCTAAAATATCTGGGCATAAAGAATTAACCGATGAGGGTTTTGAGTTAGGCCTTGATGAGGTCAGAGCCTATGCCTAGATGAGTGAGCCAAGGGACTGTGTGACCCTTGTGCGTGATGGTAGGCCTACTGAGACAGGGGTCAAAACATCATCTGTATTCCATCACAGGGCATGCATATCGATAGATAGCTCGGGAAAGCAAGAAATCCACCATTGGGTGAAGCGAATGCATGTGCGAGAGATATCCTTAGGCGCCATAGAATGTGGTCGCATCAGGTCGTGGTGACCTTGATTCATCTCTAGAGAAGGACGTGAAATACACAGACTGGGATTGTGACCCCTTGATTCACCGGCCTGACTTTGGTGACCCGCTAATGAGCCCCTATTTGGACTGTGGGTCATGGGAAACACTGGGTCGGTTCGATAAAGCTAGTGTAGTCTGTAGTCAACAGTTGAAAGTGGAGTACTATAATTATATATTACATTCTTAAAACCATATGGATCCTTTTCCTATCATATTAATTTAATTGTATTTATTTTATTATTGAAATGATTTTAGTTTTATTATTTGAATTTTTATGAATCTCTCAATATTTTATTTATGATTTTTGAACTTATAAAAATGCAGTTATTGATTTTACAAAGTTGTAAAAAATTCAAATATATATATATATATATATACAATTATTTTATTTAAATTTAAAACTATTTATAAAATTTCATGAGGGCCCAAAGTGCACATGGGCCAACCATGTGGCATGTGGGTGGGAGCCCACATGTGCCCCACCCGTTTGGATTCTTTTATTTGTTTTGTGTTCAAGTCTTCAAGTTATGGCAACTTTGATTTATGGCATGTAGTCATATCTTCGGAGGGAAATATTGACTATGACTTATTTTGTTTTATGGCAAGGGATATGGTCAATTTTAATAGATAGTAAATATTGACCTTATCTTATTTATATTTGGTAGTATTTATTTGCTTGCTAATATTTGACATATCCTTATGGAATATATCAGATGGATCATTGAATTTTATGGAATGCATGATATTTATTTTATTTAAATATATTGATGGAAAAATGGTTTAAAGAAAGGGGGATAATGGTCCAAGTACATTTTATAATGTTGATGGCCCATCTATGGAATGGATGGCTTAGATCTCTCACCCCACAAGGCATCTTGATCAACGGTCTAGATTCAATCTCATGAAAGAGGCAAACTTTGGGAAAACCCTAAACCTAAATATTCACTATAAATAGGGGTGCTCTCCCCCATCTCTACACAACCTCTCTCTCTCCCTTAATCTCTCTCCTAGAGAGGCACGCCCCACTCTCTCTCCTCTATATTTCTCTCTCTAACTTTTTTCTCTCCAAAACCATAGGTAGTACTCTCTCTCCTCTCTAAACCTAAGAAGAACTAAGGGTTGGAAAAATTAGAGGGAGCCTAAGTTAATTTTGGGGGTTAAGGTTTAGTAGAGATTTTAATGGCGGTTACCTAGTTTGGTCGAAATCAGCTATCACGGTTCAAGATTGAAGCTAGACCCAGATCCAGTGCTATTGGATGTGGTGACTCGGTGTGGAGTGTAAAAAGCCCGGTTGAGGTAATCTCCTGCATTTTTTCTTTTATTTGCTTGCTATTTTATTTATATTCTCAAACACAATATTAGGTTGTATGAATGGCATCAAGTAGTTGAGGTTTATTTTATTTATGTGCTATTTATTTTTAGAATATAAATTGTTTGTAATAAGACCATTTGTTAGTGATCTTATTGCCAAAAACATAAGGGGTGATAATTATTAAAAAAAAAATTTACATTTTCCGGCAAAAGATCATATA
>NW_006497375.1:529884-554760 GCF_000471905.2 Amborella trichopoda
GTTAAGCTCGAGAGATGCATTCGATTGCTGTGAGTTACATCTTGAATTTCTTTTTTACTGTAAAATGTATGATATAGATAACAAATACTGAGACATGAGGAAAGTTCTCATTATTCTTGTATTTTCAATTAAATAATAAAAACTTATAATAAAATATCATAATTGTTTAGTCAAAAATTTGATTTTAAAGAAATTTCAGTACTTTTTTTAATTCTTTAAGGCTGGATCCAAGAGATCCAGATCACCTATCTACCGCTCTAACCTAGTTTTTCAAATGAACGATCCAGGTCACAGACATTTTTAAAACCTTGGTTCCAAATTAAGTGGCTCAAGCCAATTGCTTCTTTTACCCTTGGCGAAGGTATTTTGGGATGTGTGATTATTGGAAGACGCCATTATTATAGTTGAGCATTTTTTATAAACTGTTTTGATATCAAATTTTGGACGTCCATTCTTCTATTAAACTCACACTAACAAAAAATATAAAAAAATATATTTTTGATAAAATAAAAATGACCAAAATACCTTTGAAAGTTTCAAAGGGTATTTTGGTTATTATTTTTTATCAAAAAATTATTGTTAATATTTTTTAGAGGTGCAACCCAATGAGAAGATGACATGTACCAAATTTCATATTCAGAAAATTCGCATTAAAAAATTTTAAAATAAAATATTTTGATATGTCGGATTTAAGATAAACGGTGTGTGGCTCTCTTGATAAAAAATGGACGGCTGGATGGTAGGGGGAGGATAGAACTTTTATGTTGTAGGGGGAATATAGAAAGCTTTCCCAATACAAAATGCTCCAAGCGAAAATTATAAAACAGTTCAGTCAACCCTTTTTTTTTATTTTTTTTCAAAACTACCCCTTGATCAATCCAAATTTGATTTTTTTTGTAATTTTTTTATTTTTTTCGTTGGTAGGGCAGTACCCTAAAGCTTTATTCAACTAACAAAAAAACTAAAAAACTAAAGAAAAGAACAAAAAAACTAAAGAAATCAAAATTTGTGTTGACTAAAGGCCAATTTTAGAAGAAAAAAAAAAAAGGTTGACCAACATTTTTTGTAATTTTTTGCATATAAAATGAAGCATTAGAAATTTTACCTAAAATTTTAAGGTCCATACACTCCTGTCAAAAACCAAAGCCGCAAAGTTTTTTGAAATATTTCTCTAGTTTCTAGAATGAGTATTTGTGGATGATATGAAAACAAGTGTTCGAAAAATCGAACAAGCCTTGAAAATTGGCCAAGGGCCGAGTAGGAGTAATCGGTAAAAAGGCCGGTTCAACTAGCCTAACCGGGCACGTCTTGATCAGTTGAAAACAAATTAAAATATAAATATACTAAAAAATATATTTAAAATATGATTAAACAAAACGCATCCGAATGAAGTTAAAAAGTATTGTAAAAACTGATTTAAAAAAATTGATTTGTCGCGAGAGACATTTTTCAAAATTTTTTAAAAAATTTGGAAAATATAAAAATAAGTTATGTTAATGGGATCGAGTATTTTATAATTGTAATCAACAAATTGGTGTAATAAGGTGTCATCTCTATAATAGTTGTGGGCAAGTTGGATGTTTTGGATTTATGTATATAATGGTCCGTGTCTTTTGAGCACGCTTAGGAAGACCATTTGTGTATATAATGGTCCGTGTCTATAGAGAAGCGAATACCGATGCAAATGGGCTTACTAAGCGTGTTGCTCTTAAGTAGAAACCAATGTAGTATAAATCAATGTCTCCAGCAAATATCTGAGGTTGTTGGGTTGGTGGGTGTGGTTCTGTTCTCTCTAATTACAGGATTATATTGAGGTCGAGAGAGAGTTGGGGATGAAAGAGTCATTTGTTTAGAGCTTGGGGATGAGAGAAAGAGCACTACATATTATATTGCGGAGGACAGAGAAGCTAATGAACAATGAGCGTATTGGGTTTCAATCCTAGAAACATAATAGGGATTATTGGTTCTACCTAGTGGTTTAAAAAACGGATTGGTGATTCGGATCGGACATTTCAAAAATCGATTTGGATCGGTGAATTGACGATCCAGATCAGGAATCAAGCCGAAACGCTCGGATTAAGCTTTAAAAAAATTCAAAAAAATTATTAAAATTCATTATAAATGTTGTTGTTTAGGAATTCAATAAGAAATGGAGGTACTACATTATTAACTTTTATTGTTTTCATCAATTTATGAATATTGAGATGTTCTTTTCCTGTATGAACTTATGTTGACCATTAAATTTATATCATACAAAAGAAATAATAGAATTATCATGGATTAAGTATATAATCATTTATGGACTATAATAAAGAGTTGACTAAATCGATGAAAAATTGGCCACTAAAATCTCAAATTGACGGAAAACCCTAATCCGCTAAAAAAACCCAAATTATTACAACCTAACTAACTATAATATTATATACCAACAATATTTTATAATTATTTTATTATATAAATAATAACAAATCCAAAATATTTTATAATATCATCTCATTTAAAATGTATTATTGACAACTGTAAGAAAAATAGTACACTACATGATTTATAATACAAAAATTAATAAATAAAATAAAAGATTTGGTTATCAATGTAGAAATTATTAGAATGCGTAATAATTTTTTTAAATTTTTTAGGTTTCTAGAATAAATTAGTGGAAGAGATTGTCAGTAGAAAGCGAGAGATTTCAAATAGCCTCATTGTATGAATCTTATATTTAAATTAATATTACTAAATTTATGTTAAAAACTATCATGTTTTAAAAATAAAAAATATAATTAGACCATTTATTCCTAGGTTGTATTAAGAAATACCTTTTATTTTTTTGACAAGAAATACTTATTGTGTTATCTTTTTTTTTTTTTACAAGAAAAATATGATACTTGTTGAGTATCTTTCTTCTTTTTTTTTGACAAAAGAAGAAGATGTTGTACTACATTTTTTTTTGCTTGGTGTATTACTTTTTATTTATTTTTACAAGAAAATTAAAAAAATTGATGCTGCCAAAGTACATTTTATTTTTTTATACCTTTTGTTTTATTTTTTTGCAAGAAATACTTGTTATATTACCTTGTATTTTTTTTTACAAGAAAAATAAAAAAATTTTGTACTATTTTTTTTTTCTTTATCTTGAAAAGCTTTTTATTTTTTATTTTTTTACAACAGTATTTTCTACCTTTGTTTATTTTTTTTACAACAAAAATAAACGAGGACGGGCGCTAAGGTTCGAACTCTAGATGTTCACCGAAAAATCGGAGTTGTCAACCAACACCGTCACGTCGCCTAATGTCATTTTATTAGCTTCTATAATAATATATATTTACTCATCCTGCTTTAATGATTTTTTGTGGGAATTATCCCACATCGAAGGATGAGCGTCGCTTTGTTCTCTATAAATTCCTGTGTAATAGATGTTGCACTGTACGTGCAGAAAAGCGAGGGGCAAACATGTGATGCGAGGGGGCAGACATATGAGGTGAGTTACCACGTGTGGAGGATTTTTAGGTGCCACCTGTTGCTCCCGTGAGGCGGCCACTTGTAAACCCAAAAATTACTAGAATGGCTAGGTTTTTTCGGTGAGACTCGCGATTCACTATTGGGAATCTCGCGATTCACAAATGGGAATTTACTAGAATGCCCAGGTTTTTCGGTGAGACTCGCGATTCACTATTGGGAATTTACTAGAATGCCCAGGTTTTTTCGGTGAGACTCGCGATTCACTATTGGGAATCTCGCGATTCACTATTGGGAATCGCCCGGTTCTCTATGGATACAGGCGATTCCCGATTTTTCGTGGAACCGGCTCAATAGCGGACGATTTTCGAATCGAACCGAGCGAGTCCGGCTCGACTCGGTGAGTTTTCAAACCCTGGTTCTACCAATTTGGTTGGACTAAATTCCTCACCGCTTCAATGGTTAGGTTAATCTTGATAACTATGCCATACTTATAAAAAAAAAAGCAACCAAAAGAGATACATTGCTGACGACAAATCAATTGATAACTAGTTCGTAATATAGATATTTATTGGCAAACTATGAGCTTGCCCTATTTCTAATGAAATTTAAATGTGGCTCAATAAATACCCCAAAACGATCAAATTATTTGGAAAAAATTTCTTTAATTTCCTTTTTATTCTTTTTATCACTATTTTCTCTCTCTCTTGAACTCGATATACACGCGCATGCGTGTGTAATATTAAGTCTTCATAGTTCATTGTGTTATTACGCTATTACTATCATAATAGCATGGCTTCTCTTTCATTATTATAATGATAATGTGTTGATTTCTTTTATTGAGAAATTTATCAAAATAGATGTAACCATGGGTTGAAATCAATGTTATCAAATTCGCTTCGCTTCGGCCACAGCTTTTGGATTTTAAGCATAAACCGAAGCGAAGAGGAGCACGGGCTACTTTAGCTTGCTTCGGGGTTTGCTTTGGCAGGAAGCTTCGGGTTTGCTTTGGCTTGAAGCTTCGGGATGCTTCGGTCAGAAAAGGAATACCTATCAAAGCATATTTTATTTTATTTTATTTTTAAACTTTTTATTAATTTTATATATTTTATATATAAATATCTAATTTATTTATATTAAATGTTTTTTAAGAAAAAACTAAAATCGTCTCACGAATCGGTCGAAGCACCGAATTGTTTCATTTTTCTCACCAAACCGAAGAAGACTCCGAAACAAATGTGACAATACTGGTTGGAATAGTTTTAAAGGGGCAAATTGTTAAATAGTGGAAAAAAATGGTTGTATTTTTATTAATTTCACTTTTTATTTTAACGTGTATAATATGCTCTCCTAAGAGCATCTTGTATAGTAACTTCTTCGTCCAAAAGAGCTACATACCCACAATTTGATGTCCTAAAAATAGGGTTTTACCTGAATGAGCAGATGGATAGTACGTTCCTTTAGGGGCAGGAATATGAGTTTTTATTTTTTGAGTGTTATGATAGTAGTATATGTATAACTCTATTTTGCCATAATAAACTTGGTGAAACCTCTTTGGAAATCCATCCCCTAGCTTGCAAAACAAGGTGCAATATCTGTACTTAAGCCTAATACCCATAGAAACCTTATCCTTCTCTTAACTTCATGCTATAACATATATTTATTTCCTTCAAAATCATCATGATTAAACATATTGACAAACTTTCCCTAATCTTTAAAAAATTGAAACAACAAACATTATCAATAAATTCTGTGCCATAAAATACTCACAAAGAAATCGGTGGTCTTGAGCTTTTCACTTTTGAAAACTTTTTCAACATTTTCTCACTATCCTTTGAAATTTTCACTTAACACAAGGTGAAGTAAAGCTCAGTAGTGGAGAATCTGATTTGGAAATAGCCAATCCTAATAGAATTCAATGTGTGGGTGAACCAGTTCTCATATGTACTTGAATATCAAAATTCCCACTTATTTATAACTTTTAGTAATTTTTTTTTGCTTGACTCGTGGTGGATTCACTGACCTACATCAGCTCCATGGGTGAACAAGTTTAATCTACCAATCCATGTTTTAAAACACCAATGTATCTATGTATCACACTTTATTTTTTAATTATACCCCCTTGTAAGTTTTTAATCTAACACAAGGTGAGTTAAACTCTTGAATAAATAATTTCCATTTCTTCACCTATTTTAGTTCATCTGATATTTAACACTGTACTTTGAAAATTTTCACTTATAACAGGGTGGGATGATTCTCATTGGCTTATTTCTTTTAGAATTGTTCATGGCTCATATTGAATTCATGTTTAAAAATTGTGAGTTGGTTGGTTGAAATATCACTAAAAAAGTTACAATATTCCATAAATAGTTAATCGTGTACTTGTGTGACGAAACCGCCGCGTCTTTTCCACGCGTCGTCGCTTTACACGAGCGAAGATCCACGCGTTCTTAGATTGGGTCAATCCAGCACGTAGGTTCTTACACGTGTCAAGTCCCCATTTCGTCTGTGCTCTTTCTAAAGAGTTTCGATTGTGCCCTTTAACTGGATGGCAATATGTTGACTCAGGAATCGGCGGGCCTGGGATTGGGTACAGCTGTACTAAAAAGAATTTCGGTTTGAACTTGAGGAAATTACTTAGTTGCCACTGTATACAGAAAATACAAAAACTTCATAATCAGCAATGACTTTACTAGGACTCCGGATGGACCACGCGGTACGGCCCGGATAAAAGGGTCTAGGCCACTATAAGTAGCTTGAGGGCTCGGAAGGGCAGCAATAAGAGAGGCACGACCTTTCCTAATTTTTGTTCTTTTATTTTTTTTAAAAAACTATATTTAGCCGGGCCCCTGATAAGGCCATGGCTACGCCAAGCTTGCGATGGGCCTGTAGGGACAAGAGCTGGGTTTTAGTTGGGGTTGTCCTACCTCAGACTTAACCCATTGGCAACCTAACTAAATTGTCAGATGTGAAATTAAGCAGTTAAGAGTGGAACGACACTAAAAAGTGTGAAAATATTTTCTCATATATTGTGTGGACAAGTGAACAAATGCCAACTTCTCTGATTTTACATGCTTGGAATGTTAATGATAGTTTGATCAGAGGTTATTGTCCCACTGTATGCATTATGTGTGAAATGCTCTCACTTAATTTAACTTCATTTAAAGAATTTCACCTTGGAATGAATCTAAAATTCCTAACCTCGCACCTACGGACATGAGATTTCATCTATTATTTTTTTTCTTTTCTTTTTTTGGGATGTATTTATAGAATTTTTTTTTTCGAACTTGTCATATTTTTTTGTTTTTCGAATTGTTTCTAAAAATTACAACCTTGTGGCTTTTAAAACACTCTCCTTATCTTTTCTTTCACCAACCCAAAATTGATTATGAACTCATTGGATTCCTAAAATGGTGGCTTTATTGGCATAACACCATTGTTTGGGTTTCACTAAAATTGTGATAACCAAGGTTTATAAAAACACCGATTTAGATAGAAACTAGTTGATTCGGATTCAAAATTGTCGATGGTGAATCTGCCCAGGTAAAATATTGGAAATTGGCAGGTGCCCCTCATGACATGGTCAGTTTTAGTCGGTTCTCTGACATAATCGATTAGTTTTATTTTTTATTTTATTTTTTTAGTTTTTAAAGTTTTTGATATAACTCGATCTGGAAATCATAAGGCAGATCTAGATTGCCAATCCATCGAACCCATTAAAAAATCTGGATACACCCCATCTATTTTTTAAAACCTTGATGATAATAATTTTTATGGCAAAAGAAAAAAATCCTAAAGGGTATTGCCTAGGTTACAAAGGGTAATAAAGTTCAAATAACGAGAATATGAAAAACGAATGGTTGATGTCAAGGTCTCGATATTCATGGAAATTTTGTGTCCAAGGGTATTATTGGAATTTTCAGAAATAGTGACATATTTAATATTTTTTGGTTTGTTCTTGACAATGAGACTTTTTCTTCATGATCAGTTCACTGATTAACAAAATACTTTATCCGTTCACCAAACTTCCCTCGTGGAAAGAATGATTCATGGATGAATTTGCCACGCTAAATAAAATAAAATAGATAAAACATAATACACTACCTCAAGGGAACCAATATTTCTTTTATTTTTAAATATAGATTTTAAATTATTTTTTTAAAAAAAACCTACCTTTTAAACGTGTTCCTCCTTGTGGACCAAGCATCTCACCTGCCATTTTCGTGGAAACCAATTAATCATTGTCGCTTAAAAAAATGTGGAAGGGAAATGATAAATTAGGAGAATTATAATTTGACCATTATTTTTAGAGAAAAGTGAATAGATTTTGAATTTCTAAATACTTAGATTTGCGTATCGAAAATTTAGAATTTTTAAATACTTAGATTTGAGTATGGAAATTTTAGATATTCTATGTTCAATCTAAGAACAATGCTTTTTTTATGTGCATGTCAATATTGTTCTTTTTTTCATTTCTTTTTTCTTCAGGGGGTGATGGCTTGGTTGAGGCATACTTATTGGAAAAATTACAAAAAAGATCCCAAGCGCACACTTTTTATACAACTTACCCCAACCTAACCTTTTTTTCACTTTTTTCGCCAAAACAAACTTTCTATGTAAATACCTCCAAGAGAAAAAGTTAATTTTTTTAGATGGAAATGCCCTTTCCATACACGAAAATCATTTTGGCCATATTTGATATTGACTTTTAGACCCCACTAGCACATTGCAATAGCGCACCATCGCATTGCCAAACCTATTATTCCAAAAAGTTAAGAGCAACTCTATAATTTTTACTATCGACCATATAACTCCAGAAGTATCTACTGACGGACCGCCTTTTGCAACTGCGAGAGCCCTGTAATTCTAAAAGTTTTTCTACTAGACAGCACTTGCACAGTGCCGGAGCCTTCTGACTCCAGAGTGTTCTATTGTCGGACTGCACATACACAATGCTGGAGTCCTATGACTCTAGAGTGCTCTACTGCCGGACTGCACTACACAATGTCAGAGCCTATTTTGGTGGGATATAAGAGATAGAGGCATGGGTAAGGTAAAAGTAAAAGAAGGTAGTTTAGGCATTTTTTTATTTTTTATTTGGTTGGGGGTTTTTGCTGTATTTTGGAGAAAAAATGAAAGAAAAAGTTAGGTTAGAGGTAAGCTACATAAAAAGTGTAATCTTGGGGTTTTTTTGTAAATTTCTCAAGCAAAATAAAACTTTCCTAAAAAATCAGCTCGATCATATTTGATTGATTTTATCTCTTGAGTTGTATGATATTGACCAATTTGATTCGCGAAATAAAGTTAATAAGCACTTTTTTAATATAATTTATACTTTTAAATTTTTATTTTTATTATTTATTTAAAAATTATGATCAACCAATTTAATTTACAAAAAAATAAATTTTGACTAGATCAAACTCTTCATCAGTTTAATGGTATATTTCAATCCTTGTAATAAACGCCTAAAAGTACTCATACAGGTTTATACGGGTTTTAAGGCGAAAGAGTAAATAATTTATGTACTCTGCAACTCCTGCATGAGCATATACCTAAATATTCAATGTAATGCTACTTTACTTAGGGATGTTTGGATATCGAGATTTTTTTAATCCGGAGAAAAGGTAATTTTGGAATTAAAATTTACTGGAATTGACATCTTTTTGGAATGACGAATGAATTAATATGAAAATTTACCAAAACACCGCTAATTTATCAATTATTAATATTTTTACCCATTTCAACTACACCCATGCGTACATTATGGGTTTTGAAATTAAATTAAAAATGTGAAATATGAAATCCTTGACCAAACCTTATCTTTTTTATTGAATTTAAAAGTATATGCTGCCTCTATGAAAATTTGAATGTTGACTTTTTGACCACGTAAAGAAAAACGCACACATGTGCATGCCGCCTTTGTCACGTATCAAATAATCAGCGACTTTAAGCCTTCGCACATGCTTGTTTTTTTTCATTAACACCGATTAATTCATCCACCAACCATTTTCTCTCTCTACCATTGTATTTTGTCTTTGTATTCTCTCTAGTTTTTATTTTCTCTCTATTTTTTTTTTTACTCTTTTCCAAGTCCAACAACACTCGGCCTACTTTGGCCGCTTCAACATTATCTTCCTCCTTCCCGGAAGAATCATGAGGCCCGCCCTTCAATCAACCTACTCCCTTCTTCACCCGCTATAAAACCTCCCCTCTCCCTCTCACTTAGCATCACCACTCCTCTTCTCTCTCTCTCTTCTACTTTCTTTCTCTCTCTACCTACTCCCTTCTTCACCCACTATAAAACCTCCCCTCTCCCTCTCACTTAGCATCACCACTCCTCTTCTCTCTCTCTCTTCTACTTTCTTTCTCTCTCTAACTGTGTATCCCCACACTACTTCACCACTCTTCTCTCTCCCATCTCCCTATACTCCTCTCTCTCTCTCTCTCTACCACCCATTTTACACTCTTTCATTCACTGCATAACCACGCTCTCTCTGGTTATCTGCATAACCATCCTCTCCCATTATATGTAAACCCTCCCCTCTCTCTCTCTCTCTCCTGTTTTCTCATCCCTCAAGAACTGCATAGCCTTTCTCTCTCTATAACTTAAAAGAGTTTCTCTCACTAAAACACCAAACAAGAGAAAGATGGGCAGCCTCCCTGAGATCTTCGACTCCTCTGCCATGGCTGCATCCCACCCTCTAGACCCCGAGGACTTCCGAAAGCAAGCCCACATTATGGTCGACTTCATCGCCGACTACTACCAAGATGTCGAGAAGCTCCCAGTGCGTAGCGAGGTCAAGCCCGGATACCTCCGGCACTGCCTCCCGGACTCCGCCCCTTACAACCCCGAGCCCCTCGAGAACATCCTTGAAGATGTCAAGAGCCACATCGTCCCCGGCATCACCCACTGGATGAGCCCTAACTATTTCGCTTACTTCCCTTCAAGTGGTAGCACTGCCGGGTTCCTCGGAGAGATGCTGAGCACCGGCTTCAATGTCGTGGGCTTCAACTGGCTCTCGTCGCCTGCCGCCACCGAGCTCGAGAGCATCGTGATTGACTGGATCGGTAAAATGTTGTGCCTTCCCAAGTCTTTCTTGTTCTCTGGAGGTGGTGGGGGTGTCCTCCAGGGGACCACCTGCGAGGCCATCCTCTGCACCCTGGCAGCGGCCAGAGACCGAAAGCTGAAGAAGATTGGGGGTGACAAGATTGGCCAACTTGTCGTCTATGCCTCAGACCAGACGCATTGCGCCCTCCAGAAGGCAGCGCAGATTGCCGGTATCCGCCCCGAGAACTTCCGTGCCGTCCCAACAACAAAAGCCTGCAACTTTGGGCTCTCGCCCGCTGCCCTCCGCAGGGCCATGGAAGAAGATGTGGCAGCGGGGCTCGTCCCCCTCTATGCCTGTGCAACAATAGGAACCACCTCCTCCACTGCCGTTGACCCCCTGGAAGGCCTCGGCAGGGTTACCAGGGACTTCGGTGTCTGGCTCCATGTAGATGCCGCTTACGCCGGCAGTGCATGCATATGCCCGGAGTTCCGTCACTTCCTTGACGGGGTCGAGCTTGCTGACTCGTACAGCATGAACGCGCACAAATGGTTCTTTACGAACCTCGACTGCTGTTGCCTTTGGGTGAAGAACCCCGACGCCCTGGTGCAATCGCTGTCGACGAACCCCGAGTACCTGCGGAACAAGGCGACAGAGTCGAAGATGGTGGTGGACTACAAGGACTGGCAGATCGCACTATCGAGGCGGTTCCGGGCCCTGAAGCTCTGGATGGTGCTCCGGAGCTACGGGGTGAGCAACCTCCGGAACTTCCTCCGAAGCCACGTCCGCATGGCCAAGCAGTTCGAGGGACTTGTGAACGCCGACCCCCGGTTCGAGATCGTCGTGCCGAGGACGTTCGCCATGGTGTGCTTCCGGCTCACGCCACCGACTGGGTCCAGGTGGGAGACCGACAACGGCGAGGAGCTCAACAAGGAGCTGCTCGAGGCCGTGAACTCGACTGGGCTCGCCTACATGACGCATGCCGTGGTCGGCGGCGTCTACATGATCCGGTTCGCCACCGGTGGGACGCTCACGGAGGAGCGGCACATTTCGGCCGCATGGCGCCTGGTGCAGGAGCAGGCTGAGGCCTTGGTAGGGACGTACAAGGCCAAAGAGGTCTAAATATTGTGTGGAGGGTGGGAATACTAAAACCCCACTTGCACATTCGTACACGTGATTTTTTATCTTGTACCTTGGAGCAGGCGTGTTGGTCCACAGGAGGAGTAGGCGTCTCGGTCCACAGGATGAGCAGGATTGTCTATTGCATATTGTGTCAATCTTTTATTCTTTACTAATTTTTGTACACACGATCATTCTTCTACATAAAGACAGAGGAGGTCCTCGATTATTTTATTACGATGTCCCATTTAGTTTCTAAAATTGTCCAATGACTTTTTATCTTTTCTCATTTTTAACTTTTTATTTATTGAAATTTTTTTCCAAGTCTCTTCCATTAATTGCTATTAATCTCTATCTCGCCATAATTACTGCTGATATTATTTCCATTCTCAATTATTATTTACATACATAATATGCCTCCTTTATATATCTCTCCAATCTTTCTCTCTCTACAATTACCTAAAACTCTCCTCCACATTCTCTTTCCTCCCAACGTATCTCTCCCATCGGTCCCAACTTTAGGTCTCATCCTCTTCCGCTCCCTTGATAGGAGGTCCCCATTTATTTTTTACATGCGTCCATTTACTTTTCAAAATTGCTCTATGATTTGTTATTATTTCTCTATTTTGACCATCTTTTTATTAATTTTTTTCAATTCTCTTCTATTAATTGCTATTAATATCTCTCTCCCTGTAATTAGTCCTAATGTTTACCCCACCCCACCTTTCTATATCTCCATATTTTTCTCTCTCTATAAATCAACTAAAGTTCTCCACATTCTCTCTCCTCCCAACTTATCTATGCCATCTATCCCTACTTTATCTCTTCCTCTTCCCCTCCATTTAATAATCTCTTATTCTCTCACATGTATGTATATTTTTGTAATTAAAAAATACATATATTAATTATATTTTTAATATAAAAACTACTAACAATCATGTTTCTTGCCCTAGTGAAAAAAAAAAAAAAAAAAAGGGAAAAAATATATGGGCTGGGCTATTGCCCCTAGCTTGGGTTGCCCTTTTCATTGCCAGCCCTAGGTTGTTTGCGGATGGGTCGACTCATGAGTCTTGCATGATTTCTATGGGTCCTAGAACCTAATACACGTCAGGAATCACCACAGATCTATTTCTACCACAAATCCATGAATTTGGACTTCCAAAAACAAAGCAGATTTGATAATCTCTAGAGAATCAAAATTACTGCTCCAAAAAAGAGGTACAAAATGGCCCATTTTTGGACCAAAGATTCATTTTCTTTCCAGATTCATGTTCACGGTGGTGGTCGAGATGATAGACCAATAAAATTTGGGGGCCCAAAATCCTCAAAGGGTAGATATATTGCAATAGTTGTATTCATAAACACATCTGACATCCTTTTTGTTGAACCTCAGAATTTGCATGTGTTCTCCACTCATCACAGAGATCTAAGGGGAAGAAAAGGGGGGAAAAAAACTGAACACAGACCTTAAAATGGTAAAAAATAGTTAAGTGGACATAAATCATCCATTGGACACTAAGATTAAGGCTAAAAAAGAACTCAAATGCATCTTTTTAACTGCATTATATATTGAATCTAAATTTGACGTAAAATAATCGTCCAAGTTAGTGTTACATAGATTAATTGTTATTTTTCCATATATGTTGGTATTTAGTATGTGTTGGAGTATCTAGTATGTAGGGCTAGTTTTAATTGTTATTTTTCCATTTTAAATGGAAGTGCTTTATGCAATATAGTTTCATATGTAAGTTGTCCTAGGTTCAAGCTGTGCTCTTGTCAGTCTTGAATGCTTTCGTATTTTTTATAGTGAAAATATCTTCATATTTTTTATTTTTAAGTTTTATGTCTCAATAACCAAAAGTTTCAAAACATATATAAAGTCATAAAAATTCTAGCTTTTGTATTTTTTAACCTCCAAAGCTAATTTTATCTCTTTTAAATTTATTTATTTTACCCAAAATAAATATAAAAAAAACATATCATTTCCAAACCCGATCCTCTTTCTCTATTATTAGATTTTCATTTCTAAACCCCATCCTTTCTCTCTACTTTTCTTTAAAACTCTCTCTCCATAACTTTCCCCACAAACTTTCTCTCTCTATTTTTTCACTCCGTCTCGTTCCGTCTCACTCTCCCTCGCCCGGGTTTCCCTAAATCCCTCTCTCTCTCTCTCTTCTCTCGCTAAAACTCCTCTCCCTTCTCTATCTAAAATTCTGCACATGTTAAGAGTCCATGCTTTGAGGCCTAACACCAATAAACACTTCTTTCTAGAACCCCATGATTTTCACAGAATCTGTCTCCTGTTCTTATTTACTGTCTATCTCTCCAGCAAGAGAAAATCCCCAAGGCTGGTGCTCATGTCCATGCTTAAATAGTCTAGTATGGGTTCATCAAGAAAACATTTTTGCCGAACAATTTGCTCGTAATGTATTCCAAGTGCCACTTTTGGGTGAAGCCTGCAAAGTTTTTGATCGGACTCCTGAGAGAAACCTTGTATCTTGGACTTCCATGATCACTGGAACTGTTAAGAATGGATGGCTGGTAGATAGGTTGTTCCTCTTTCTAGAGATGAAAAGGGGAGGATTCATGGCCAATGAATTTGCTTTGGGTAGTGTTTTGATGGCCTGTTCAGGCTTAGAGGCTCTGAACTTTGGGTTTTCATTGCATGGTTATGCTCTAAAGATCGGAATTGAGCTTAACTTATTTGTTGGGTGTGATCTATTGGATTTCTATGGAAAATTAAGGCTCATTTCCATGGCAGAGCATGTCTTTGAGAGCATTACAGATCCTGATGTAGCATGTTGGAATGCCTTGGTTGCATGCTATGTGAATAATAGAGTTGCATTTTCTGGCAATTTTGATAGTGGTCACCAAGTCCATGCCTTTGATTATCCCATTTAAGGTGAGAAAATGCCTCTCAGTTATCTCAATCATGAGAATAACCCCTGAATCCGAATAGAAAGGCAATCTAGCCGAATCAGTTATAATCACGGGGGAGAGAGAGAGGGGATTGGAAAACACGGAGAGAGAGAGAGAGAGAGAGAGAGGGATTGGTTGGGAATGGCTGGGAGAGAGAGAAACGGGTTAGGGCGAGGAGAGGGGTTCGGGGACACACGGGGTAGAGAGAGCGAGAGACCTAGAGAGAGAATGTGGGAAAGTAGAGAGAGAGAAAAAAGGGGTTCGAGAGAACCTCAAGGAATAAGAGATGAGAAAATTGGAGAATATATAAAGTTTCGAATGAGCATGTTTTACTGTTTTTTTTTATATTTGTTAAGGATAAAAAGTTAGTTAAAAATAGATAAAATTAATCCGGGAGTTAGAAGATATATCTTACAATTTTTTTTTTATATTTGTTAAAGGTAAAAAAATAGTTAAAAATAGATAAAATTAATCCGGGAGTTAGAAGATATATCTTATATTTTTTAGTCTATTGAGATATAAAAACAAAAAATAAGGTGTACCGAAATATTTTACTTTTTTTATAAAAAAAAAAGGCAAAAAAAATAAATTTTCATTCACAGGATTCAAACTTCCAACCTTTTTTAATATTTGAGTGTCGATGACAATGAGCCATTACACATTTAAAAATGGGTACAATTGGCATACAGATGCATCCGTAGCTATGGAGGTAAGGTGGACTTTCAAATTTTATCATGGTATATAATTTTGATGTAAAATGTCTTTAGGATTATCTGAAAATCTATTTTTATATCTAATTATAAAATTTTAAATTTGAAAAATAGAAAAAATCAAGTAGATCTATAAACATATGAAAATCTTAAAAATTGGCATTATAGATAATTTGTAGTAAAATAAACTATTTATGAGATTTAAAATCTTTTTATTTTTTATAGTCATACATCTTGAGGTCGAGATGGTCAATTCCAAAGTTTTTTTACCGTTAAAACTACTTTTTTTCGATAGATTTTTTAGGTGCATCCCTAATTCTACATTATAAAGTTGCATCCTTATATAAACTTTTTCCTTTAAAATTTGATTGTATCTTTGGATTTGTACAGTGCCAAGTTTGGGACAGGCCCTGACAGGGCCAAGTTTGGGCCTGAGCCAGGAACTCCGTGGCCTTCTGGGCTGGGATCGGATTGGGTGGGGCTAGGCTAGGCCCAGGCCCCGGCCATTGCCGGTCCTATGCAAACAAGGATGTCATGGGTTCACACCCTACCGGCTTACCCAAATAAAATCACCTCTGTTTTTCCACCTCTTGGGCCCACCCCACCTGGCACTCCTCTCTCTCTTGATGCATTCCACTTGTTAGAGAGATGTTTTGGATTTGGAGTCGTCGTGGTCAACACGTCGAATTTAACTTGCATTCATGAGATAGAGAGAGAGAGAGGGGTAGGCCTTGTCGCAGTGGGAAAGGCGACATTGGTTTTGGTTTGTTGAATGCGGGGATTGAAGAGAGAGAGGAAGGGAGCTTTTGTTTCAGAGAGATGCGGTAAGTTTTCTAGAGAGTGAAAGAGGAGGAGTTTGCCATTTTCTTGTCTTATTTTGTTATCGTGGTCGCGAAGGCGGAGATCACGGTTTGATTTCCTACTCGGGGCTTTGAGGGGTTTGAAATAAAAAAGATTTTGTCTAGTTAAAATTGGTCACATCATAAACTATTTAAATTATATTTAAAAAAAATATATGAAAAAAAATTTAAAAACTAAAATATATTATAAAAAAAGATATATAATTTTATTCAAATAATCTAACAAGTTAAATATTGACAGTACATAAGTCAAATATTGATTTTGAACAACTTTCAGATAATTAAGTTTAAGTTTTATTTTGGACTAAACTGATTGGTCGAATTGGTTAATCTAATATGATTTTGATAACTAAGACCAATACGGAGCCCTTAAGGAAAGACCAATTTCTAGTGAGAGAAGGAAAAAGATAGTGTGAAAGAGGCAAATACACATAAACTTAACATTCTCTTTGGGGTTATAACAAATGTAAATGAACACTTTAACATGTGTGCCAAGGAGCCCTCACTTCCAATGGGAGTGGTCAGGTTGTGGAGTTGCCCGTCTGAATCATGTCAGAAGATGCAATTTCATTATAATGGTCTGAAAATCTATTTTTGCTCGTAATATGAAATTCAAAGCTATAAAGACGATGTTGATTGAGCAAATCTATGAACACTTGAAAATTTTGAAAATAAATGGTCCAAATAATGAGTTATCTTATTTTTAAGACTTAAAATCTAATTATTATTATTCTATTTTTTTTTAAATATTCATAAATCTCAGGCGATATGATCAATTGGAAGGTTTTTTTTAGCATTAGAACTACCTTTTCAGATGGATTTCTCTCTTCTACAGTATAAAATTGACATCTTATATAAACACTTTTCACGCACACACATATGTCGAGAAGTCTTTAGGCCCTGTTTGGTTGTTCTGATAATGGTATGTATACTTTACGCATACTTGCTTTATCACATACTTAAGTATCACACATAGATGTACATGTAATTTTTTTTTTATTACTATTTTATTTATTTCTTCAACCTATAGTTATTGGGAATCACCCTCTATTGGTGGCATTTTGCCGATTTGGGTTCGAAGCTCCGACTGTGATGAATGGTGAGCCACCTGCTGCAATTACGGGAGAAATATGGTCCTGTGGCCCTCATTTGGGATGACCGAACAAGGCCTTAGTGCTTTATGTGTGTATATATATATATATATTATGAGATTGTATACAACGAGATTATTTATCTATGATACAAAGTGGTCATAATTACTTACAACTATCCGATGTGAAATTTTATAAGTTAGGTGTGTCACAAAGTTTGAGAAATTTCTTTTAAAGTTTGAACTTGGTCAATGGAATAAATGCAGCGACTGAATTTCACTTCCAATGACCAAGATTAATTGTGACCACCTTGTATCAAAGATAAATGATCTCATTCCATTTTTTTTCATATTTTGTTAGGCTTCAAATCACTTGTTTTAACTGCCTAATGAAGTTTAATGAGCGAGAAGACGAGGGGTTTTCCTTTTTGTATTTTGTATTTTTTTATTTTTACAATATAGAAGATAAGGGCTTAGTGAGAAGATAAAGGGGTGATGAACCTTCACACGTCGGTAGATACATCTAATTGTAGGAGCACAGTGGAGATAGGTAGGCACATCTCATTGTATGAGCACAGTGAGTGTGTGTAAGATATTAATAAATACCTATAGGTGAAAATGAACAGTGATTTCGCCTATCTCCTCACCGTCTAAAGTTCATCACACGGTCATGATTGTCAGGAAATGTTTCATTTTATTTTTCTACAAATCGGAATGACCTGAAATTTAGAGCGTGTGTTCATAAAAAAATAGAAGAATCTACAAAAAATATAAAAAAAATATTTTACATAAAAAAATTGATCAAAATACCCCCGAAAAATTAATATTTTGGTCAATTGGTTTTTCACAAATTATTTTTTAAATATTTTTATTAGCGTCTCACTAAGATGTACAGACACTCCAAATTTTAGATCACTCTGATTTGTAGAAAAAAAATGAAAAATAAAACACTACTGGACAATCGGGACTGTGCGATAAACTTTTGACGGTGATGAGAATAGACGAAATCAATGTTCATTTTCGACTATAGACATTAAGAAGACTTGTATATATATATAAAGCAAGAGAGAGAAAGATACTGCTGGTGGGAGAGGCTTGACTTTGAGCGGAGTCCTAGAGGGGTCAAATTTAGTAAGCAAGGTTGAAAATGAGGTTTAAGGCGGCTGGGTGAATAAAAATGAATTTAAATAAGGAGAAAGTTTATATAGGGCCGAGGCTCTAAACAATCAAATTAGACCCAATATAAAAAATTTCACTAGAAGAAGTTGTTTTGATGCCCAAATATCTTCAAATTGATCATCTCGACATCAAGAAGCGTGGATATGAGAAAAATATTAGATTTCTAGTTTTGGAAATAATGCATCTTGTAACGTATTTTTGGACTGTCGATTTTTAAGATTTTCAAGTTTTCATATATCTGCTCGATCTACACTTTAAATTTTATAATTAAATATAAAAATATTTTTTAAAGCTATCACAAAGACTTCTAATATTGAAACCACATTTCTTGACACTGTTTGAAGGTAGGCTTTAAGTTGATTGTTTTGAGCCCTGGCTCTTTACAAACTGCACCCTTTAAATAAGGGTGCAATTAGCATACATATGCATACGTAACAGTAGAGGCAAGGTGCACCTCCAAATTTTATCATGGTATATAATTTTGATGTAAAATGTTCTTAGGACTATCTCAAAATCTATTTTTATATCTAAGTATAAAATTTTAAATTTCAAAAGTTGTTAAAATCGAGTAGATCTATAAACATGTCGAAATCTTGAAAATGGACGGTGTAGATAATATGTTGTAAAATGCACTATTTTTATAACTGAAAATCTTTTTATTTTTCATGGTCATACATTTCGATGTCGAGATGATCAATCAAAAGGTTTTGCGACATCAAAACTACCCTTTCCGATGGATTTTTGACGCGCATCCGTTGTTCTACATATAAGGTTGCAACCTTGTATGAACTTTTTCCTTTAAATAAAGGCAAAACATGATATTCCCCTTTAGAAGAAGAATTTATTTGGAAAAAAAAGAAAAAAACTAAAAAGAGAAGCATTACATGCTAGGGGAGCACTTGACTTCTCCAAGGACTCATTAAAATGCACCTATTCTACCCCTTACCCAAAAGAAACTCGTGGTTAAAGACCCACAATGAAAGAGGTCCCATGTCCGGTACAATTAGCACTAATGTGGGGGACAAAGACACAAACCTAGTTTCCTATGGTAAGGTCCGTAAATAATTGACCTAAGAATAGTAGGACTGAACGTGATTATTGCTTTTAGACGAAGTCCAAAAGGCTTTTCATTGAACTTTGTGCAGAGATATAATGTCGGAAACCATTTAATTTTACATGGGACAACTTGTGATAGTGATGATTTTTTGGTAATTTAGTGGGAAGACATACACCTACCCATTTTTTTTTTTAGCAATTAGCTTTTTGAAAGTGTTAATGGGATGGTATAATGGGATGGTATAAGTAGGAATGAAAATCACAATTAGGGACTTATGATTTTAGTATATGAAAGCTAACAATCTCTCTAACAAGAAAAACTATACGAATAGTGCACAACCACCTTCCCTATGATTCAGGAATTTTAAAAAATGGGTCAGTGATCTGGATCGGATACTTCAATAATCGGTCAAGATCAGTGAATCGGCAGTTTAGATCATTGTTTTACCATGCAGAAAAAATAGTGAACCCGCGAAAAAACTCATGAAAAATAATGAACCAGTCAAAAACCAATCTAGATCGGTGAATCAACAATCTAGAGTACCATTTTACTGCAAAGAATCATTGTTTTACTTGGTGGAACCGTTGTTTCCCTTATAGACTCAGTCGTTTTCCGATATATACGCAAAACTAGAACAGGGAGATTGATTTCTGGTTTGGACCTGTTAATTTTGCGCCCACCCGATATTTGCTAAATCCCTAATTCCTATTAAATAAGAGATGAAAAATGAGGGACTACATTATATATAATTTTTAATTTTAGTTTTTTCTATTATTGGATTAACTTGAAATTTTAGGTGTTGACACTTTTCAATCAGGAGCACAAAAAATGTAAAATACATAATTTGATAAAATAAATTTATCGAAATACCCTAAAAACACTTAAGGGTCTTAGGGTCGATTTTTTGTTTTCCAAATTGATTTTAAATGCACCTAGTTGTCACACCAGTTTTGCGTTGATGAATGGTAAAAATAAAAATGGGTCGCTTCAGGAATTTCTAGCCCAATAACGACTCATTATAACATTGCAAGTGTTGGATAAAAATGTGAAGTAGTTTTGGCGTGTCTTGCAACACATGTACTCAAATATGGTAAAAAATAATGTTGTTGATGAATTTTGTACTTTAGATATTTTATACATGAAAATCTCGACCACTACAATCATGAATATAAAAGAATAATTTTGAACAATAAAAATAAACTGTATAAAATTTTGCCAATTAAATTACTCATCACGTTTTTCATTTTCCTCTCACATCATCACACCTCTAATATTTTTTAAGCAAAAAAAGCAACCCTTAGATAAAATCCTAAATCCATATCTAATATATTTGAAAGGAGATCCATTTGTATAGGACCTCATTTAAATGCGTCCCTAAAATTTTTAATAGTGCATTTGTATGGTAGCTTAAGAAGAGAGAAATGAGAGATCCTTTTACATAAACCACATTTAAATCTGAATAAAAATTTTAATATTGCATTTGCAAGGTAGCTTGAAGAGAGAGAGAGAGTGGGAGAGAGAGTATTTTTGTTATAAATAATATACAAATGTACAAGTGGTTTTGGGCCAAAAAAAATATAACTCGAGTTTCTTGGTTTTCTAGTTTTTTACTGGTTTTTCTTGAAAGGACCTATACCCCGAGGGGATAAATAAGGCAATGACATTGGTGATTCAAAAATCGCCCATGGTATCTCCCAAATTGGTTGCATCTGATTTGGAGGTAGGCGATTCAGAGCTGAAAAGCCCTAGAGGCGATTCATAGCTGAAACAGCCTTGAATCGCCCCGGTGTCTGCAAGATTATAATTTTTCAAAACTTGGTGTTGATAGGCTTAGTTCGACACAAGACACCTATCAAAAAAATCGAAATCGGAGCCCAATTTTAATGCTTTTAGACCAACTTACCCCAATGTGAAATGCATAAGTTGCCCACTTTATACCATACAAGTAAGGCATACCTCTAAAATTTATTGAAAGATATAGTTACGGTATCGGAAACTTTATGATAGCTTGAAAATTCATATTTAACCCTAATTATAAATTTAAATTTTCAAAATTGGTAGAAATTAAGCAGTACTATAAATATTTAAAAATCTTGAAAATAGACTCTTTGAATAACTTGTTAAAAAATATACTATTTTTACTATTTAAATTATTATTTTTTACATCCGTACATTTTGAGATCTAGACGAACAATTTGAAAATTTTTCAGCTTCATAACATTTTTTAATTTGAATTTTTAAGGAACACCTTCCTTTAATAATACAAGGTTGCAGCCTTGTATAAACCTTTTTTCCCTTAAAAATAACCCTTACAAACTAAGAAAATGAGAAACACGTGTCCACCCGTTCAATGATCTTTCTCAAACTTGCTTTAGGTGTCGGTGCAGGCACATTGAAGAGGATTTGGTGGGCGTGGGGACCCAATCGTATGGTTTTTTAATTCAGAAAGTTTCTCCACGCTATTATTTATGTTTGTTTATGATCTACATTTTCTTTATGTTTAATAAATGAAAATGGTACTGGCTTTCCCCTGCTGATTTAACCCAAAAGAAAAAAAAAAAAAGTTCCTCTACGCTAATCTTCCACCCACTAGAAAACAAAGGGACATTTGGTCCTGTGGGACCACTCTATATGCACCAGGAGTGAGTGCTCATACGTGTGTATATGTGCAATGCTTTTTAGTTCACATGGAAAAAATTGTCTATATTAAGAAAAAAAAAGGAAAAAGTTTATGTAAGGTGTCAGTCTGGTTATGAAACAAAGTTTAAAAAGTAGATCGGTGATGAGGATCGGCCATTATAAAAATCGTGTCGGATCGGTTGGTCAATGATATGGATACCTCAATGAAAGAAAACCTATGTGATCTTTTACCTGAGAATACAATTTTTTTTTTTTTCACCAATTTTTTTTGGTAAAAGATTACTTACATGTGGTCTTTATTGTATATACTATAAAATGGCACAAGTCCATTCAACCTTTCTACAAAATCTTTCCAATATATATCAACTCAATATTTAGTCAATATCTTTCAACCATATGGGCACATGTCATATCACCAAAAAAATAGGAAAGAGAATAAGGGTGGGGCATGCCACCCAAGGGATGCACTCATGGGCCCCACCTTTTAAAAAATATAGTGAGCCCATGTACATAATGGGCCCCCATGATATTTTTATATATTTATCAATATCTTAATTTTATAAATCCAAAAATTAAAAATAAAATATCCAAGGGTTCATAAAAATTCAAATAATAATCTTAAAATAATTTCCATCATAAAACGGACACAATTAATTAATTTGATGGGAAAATGATCCATATGGTTTAGGAATCAACAATCATGGGGCACTCTACCTTTAACTGTGGACTACAGACCACACTTGCTTTATCAGACCGATTCAGTATTTTTCATGACCCACAGTCCAAGCAGGGGCTCATTAGAAGGTTACCAAAGTCCGACCGATGAGCCAAAGGATCGCAGTCCCAGTCTGTGGATTTCAGGTCATCCCCTAGAGACGAGTCAAGGTCACCTAGACCTGATGCGAACATAGCTCTTATGGTGCATATGGGTATCTCTCGCACATGCATACGCTTCACCGAAAAAGGTAGATTTCTGGCTTTCCCGAACGATCTATCAAAATGCATGTCGTGTGATGGCACATGAATGAGTCTTTGGCCCCCATCCCTGTAGGCCACCATCATACACAAGGGTCACACAGTCCCTCAGCTCACTCATCCGGGCATATTCTCCGACCTCATCTAACCCATTAGAATCTTCCTCGGTTTGTTTTTTATACCCAAATAACATGGGTTTTTCCTAACCGACTAGCCTAGATCGTCAAGCACAGTCCGGTATCTGCCAACATCGTTTGTTTAGTATGGTCCACGAGGGACCACACTCCCATTGAGTTCATGTTCCACTCTATCATTTCATTTTACAAGCACTCATA
The DNA here is from genome assembly GCF_000471905.2 of Amborella trichopoda. The sequence continues at coordinate 553,268 of NW_006497375.1, forward strand.
AGGCCTTTAAAGGCTACATGAACCCAACATCCCCCACTTGGCCTTTGAAGGCCTTACATTATCTCTTTCTCACTTTCTCTCATTCCCATCTCTCTCTCCCAATTACAATATCTCTCAAATATTTTTACTTATTTCTCAATACATTTATCATGGCTTTTGCCATCAATCTTTTTACAAAAAGATTTATAGAGGCAACACATTTTTCTCTTTATTGTTTGGATCTCTTCCAAAAAATGGTCGTAGCTCATCATTCACATCTCATCGCAAATCACGGACCTGTTATCGCAAAAGATCATCACGTACCATCATTGCATGGGGTCTTATGTTCATGGGCTTAAAAGAGTTCTTCAAATAAATTGCTCCCTTTTGTAGCCATACAACCAACACCAAACATTTGGGTTCCATAGGTGAACAATATTATAGTCTGTTGTTCCATTTGGCATGCCAAATACTGGCAGGTGCTCCCACTGGAATATTTAGTTTATTTGGATCTTGATCTTTTTCAATCTCACATCATTCCTTAGGTAATAAAAAACATGGTTTTATATGCTTGGAGTTCTTATAGAATCGTGGTTCCTTTGACACGCATATCATCACCGTGCTGTCGCAGAAAATTCTTACTGCCTCACAACGCAGGAGGTGAAAGTCAAGTCGATTGAGAAATTTCTTAATCCATACAGCCTCCTCGATCACCAAACAGCACGTTACGTACTCTGCCTTCATGGTAGACAATTTCGTCACATTCTGTTTCTTTGATTCCAAGAAACTGTACCCCCTCCAAGCATAAATACCTTTAAGGCAGAGTACGTAATGTCTACCATGAAGGCTGAGTACGTAAATACCTGCCTTCAGGGTCAAAGCATAAATACCTTTAAGCATAAATACATGGGTCAAAGCATATAGGTATTTTAAAAAAAAAGTGCATGATAGTTTTTCTCCCACTTTTATAAATACCTTTAACACAGAATGTTTTTCTTTTTAATAAAAAATTTTTTTTGACTTGGTATATATATATATATATATTTATGCATTCATAAGCAATAGTTATATAATAGTTTGACAGTTTAAAATGATTTTCATAAAAACTTAATGGACCTTGCAAGACTATGTGGTGTACTTAAAACCATATTCATAGACTTAGACTTTTCTAAAATCATCAAATTTAATTAAAAAATACATGCTTAGCCTTCATAAATCATTTTACCGCATTCACCTTTAATTTCCTGTCAAGTGAAGTTCATGGCCATAAAAACAAATCATAAATATCATCTCATAATTTTATCCAAAATAAAGCACGACTAAATAATATCTATTAAATCCTTAACAAAATACTTCCTTTTTGACAATTATAGAGAATTTATCAAGAGATCATCATCACATGCAACACATTATATTATAGACATTATTGAGAGGATGGTCACCAATACCAAGTTCCATCAAAATACTCTTTTTATGCTTACATATTTGAATAAGTCACACTCATCTCTTGTGTT
>NW_006497375.1:568777-578804 GCF_000471905.2 Amborella trichopoda
AGGCGAAGTAGTTAGGGCTCATCCAGTGGGTGATGCCAGGGACGATGTGGCTCTTGACATCTTTAAGGATATTCTCGAGGGGCTCGGGGTTGTAAGGGGCGGAGTCGGGGAGGCGGTGCCGGAGGTATCCGGGCTCGACCTCACTACGAACCGGGAGCTTCTCGACATCTTGGTAGTAGTCGGCGATGAAGTCGACCATAATGTGGGCTTGCTTTCGGAAGTCCTCGGGGTCCAGAGGGTGGGGTGCAGCCATGGCGGAGTCGTTGAAGATCTAAGGGAGGTCGCCCATCTTTCTCTCGTTCGGTGGTGTTTTAGTGAGACAAACTCTTTAAGTTATATATATATATAGAGAGAGAGAGAGAGAGAGAGAGGGGTTATGCAGTTGTTGACCGAGGAGAAAACCAAGGGGGAGGGTTTACAGATAATGGGGGAGAGAGAGGGTTATGCAGCGAATGAAAGATGGTAAATGGGTAGCGTAGAGAGAGAGTTTATGGGTGGTGCAAATGAGAGAAGATGTTATAGAGAAAGAGTAGTAGTAGAGAGAGAAGAAGAGAAGAGGAATGGTAATGGCAAGTGTGAGGGAGGGGAGGTTTTATAGAGGGTTAAGAGAGAGAGAATAGGTTGATTAAGAGAGAGAGAGAGTAGGTGGCCGCAAGATAGTTGGGGAAGGAAGCAAGATAGTGTGGAAGCGGCCAAAGTAGGCCGAGTATTGAAGACTTGGAAAGAGTAAAAAATATGAGAGAAAAAGTACGAAGTAGAGAGAGAGAGAATACAAATAGAAAGGACTTAATGTAGATAGAGAAAATGGTTGGTGGATGAATTAATCGGCGATTAATGAAAAAAAACCACATGCCCAGCTTTCAAGTTGCCGATTTTCTTTTGCACGAGACAAACGCTGGCATGCAAACGCGCTTGGTTTTTCTCCATTTGCGCAGTCAAAAAGTCTCAAACATTCAAATTTTCTTAGAGGAGTTTTAAATTCAATAAAAAAAGGGAAGGTTAATCTTGGTCGAACATTTCATATTTCACCTTTTCAATTTAATTTTTTTTTAGAACCCTTGATATAAACATGGGGTGTACTTGAAATTGGTAATAATAATAATAATAATAATTGATAAATTACGTGTGTTGTGGTAAAATTTCCTATTAATTTGTTCCGAATCGTAGGAGAAAAGAAGAGGATAAAATGGTTATTTGATCCCAGAGAGTAATTAGCCTATATTATTGAGAAAATTAATTTAAATTTCCATGAAGAGGCAAATTGATTACGACTGGCAACAGGTCTGGATCCAACCGGACCCGAATAACATTCAAGTGTAGGCTTTGGACCCTGACCCAACTTTTCGGGTCCAAAATTTGGACCTATACTCATACCCATCGCTTGGGTCCATTGCTGCCCCATGACTATGAGTGTTTATTTTTTATTTTTTATTTATTTTTTCTATCCTTTTTTAACTATCATATATCTATATTATTGGCAACAATTACAATATTGCACAACATTTATGAATACCCATATATACCTATATTTTTTATTGCTTTACATAATAACTGGAAATTCCTAAAAAACAAATGTATTGGTAATATTTATGAATACCCACATAACATATACCTATATTATTCGGGTCGGGTACAGGATTGGTCCGATTGGACCGGACCCAAATAATATTCGGATCCAAGTTTTGGACACGGATCCGACCTTTTGGGTTCAAAATTTTGACCCATACTCAGACTCGAGGTCGGGTCTACCCATGATGTGCCGAGTCTGGTCGGGTCAATTGCCAACGCTAAAATTGATACTTTCTTAAGCTGTCACAACATTAGCATACCACCAGAATAAAGAAAATGTCAGCCATCATGGTTGTACTGTCTCCTAAAAAATTAGGGGTCGTCTATTGGACCCCAAATTTTGGATACTCGTAGTGCTGGTGTGTGCTATTCAAGCAAAAATTGAATTTACCAAAATTAGGGATCTGTACAAAAATTTGAACATAAGCCAGGTTGTATTTACCAAAAAAAAGCCGGGTTATCTTCTTGGTGAATGTTGAATCTAGACCTACAAAAACTCAAAATAATTTTTTTAATTATTTATTTTCAAATCAAACATGTTTAGCAAAAATTTAAGTAAAAAATCACACTAGGCAAATATTATGTAGTTAACTACAGCCATAACCCCGTCGGTTAATAATGCACATGCATCCCTATCTTAAACATTGTACTTACGAGTTGCAAAATGATAATGAACCATGAGCTTGATCCACACACGACCTTGATCCACACCAATGGTTTAAAAAGCGGATCGGTGATCCGGATCGGGCATCTCAAAAATTGATTCAGATCAGGAATCGACGATCCAAATCAGGAATCAGCTGAATCGGTCAGATTAAAGCTTCAAAAAGTTCCGAAAAATTTAGTAAAATTTATTATAAATATTGTTTTTTAGGAATTCAATAAGAAATGAGGGTACTCCATTAAGAATTTTCATTTCTTTGCATGAATATGCGAATATTGATATGTTCTTTCCCTGCATGAACTACTATTTACCATTTAATTTACATCACACAAAAGGATAAACATAGAATTATCATGGAATAAGTATATCAACATACATGGACTACAATAAAGCATACAATTAGTGACATACGATCTAAAAATAAAATGACAACCGACGTTGTTCTTCTTCTTGGTCACGCTGGTGCCATTGATTGAATTCGTTTGACAATTCATTGATTCGATCTAAAAACGAATCATCGATATTAGCAGGCGTCTGACTATACCCAAATCCCTGAGTGTTAGTGTTCTGTTGTGTTCCCAATCTAAAATCCCCGAAGCTTGTCCATCCTTCATGTTCACCTACACTGTCGTGCTCATCCCTACCCTGTTGCTTTTGGGACTCGATATGTGAATAATATGGCTAGGATAGAAATATAATAACAAATATGTTTTTGCATAAATATTATATCAACATGCAATTTTTTCAACAAAAACTTTAACAATAAAATTTAAAAATATGGTTTAATACCTTATGATAATCAAAACCTGGTCACTATTTTCACATCTTTTCGGAAAATCATGATGTTTAAAAAAAAATCGATCATGTACTAAAAAAGAAAAACAAATAAAAACAATTCTTCACAGAGCCACCTAACATCAGTCATTCCAACTCAAAAATGCATTAACAACAAATTAAAAAAATACAGTTTTGCATTAAAAATATAATAACATCCATTTTTTTGCATAAATAATCTATCAACATACAATATTTTCAATAAAAACTTTAACAATAAAAATTAAAAATATGGTTTAATACCTCATGATAATCAAAACCTGGTCACGATTTTCACGTCTTTTAGGAAAATCATCATTTTTAAAAAAATTCGATCATGGATAAAAAAATAAAATAAAAAAGTACAGCAAACTCAAACAATAAAAATTAAAAATATGGTTTAATACCTCATGATAATCAAAACCTTATCACGATTTTCACATCTTTTCGAAAAATCACAAATTTTCAAAAAATTTGATCATGGATTACAAAAAAAAAAAAGTCTTCATAGAGCCACCTTTCATCAGCCACTTCAACTAAAAAATCTACCTCCAAACAAATAAATTACATCCAATTGAGTACATGTTTTGATAAACAACAATATAAAGAATCAAAAACCTAAATTATGAACACATTATCATCAATAAATCAAATCAAATTGATTAAATTGAGAAAAAAAAAAAAACGCAGTTCTTCATAGACAACAGTCATTGAATCTAAAAACTGAAGCTCAAATTGAATAAATCATATGAAATTGAATACATCTGATTATAAACACGACTATAACGATTAAAAACCCTAAAAATCTAACACATTATTTGTAATATATAGTGAAAATAGATCAAAAGGCCGAAAAAAAAAAAAACAGCAGAAATTTTTTTTCACAAACATCACAGTGTTCTTCTAAAAACTCAGGCTGTTATTGATTAAATTAAATAAAATTAAATATGGTAAATGATAAAAGGCACGATAAAGATTTAAAACCCTACAAATTGAACTGATTTTTTTTTCAAAATATGGACTGAAATTGATCAAATGGCGAGAAAAAAAAAAACGCAGAGTTCTTACCTGGTTTCGTGAACCCGTGGCTTCAATCTCCAAATTAATCTGTTTTTCTCCAAGATTATTACAAATTTGTAATAGAAATTTTTGATGAACACATTTACGATCAATATGCCTCAAAATTTTCACATATTCATGCCTTATTTGGCATGAAACAAAAGGAAAAGCAGAAACCCTAAAACCCGCAACTTTCATGATCCAAAAACATGAAATTTCTACACCATTTAATCCATGAAAAGGTTAAAAAAAGCTGCATATAGCTTGAATATTCGATCACATGGCAAAAAAAAGAAGAAAATTGATAAAAAAAAAGACAAAATTTGAAGAAACTCGTGAAGAACACTGTGCAACCCGTGTTCTTCACGGGACTTGCCTATTCCATATAGTGAATCGGCATGTCACTGTATAGAATCGCCCAGTTCTCTCTGGAATCGGACGATTCCGTGTATAATGCAGGAACCGGCACACCTTGTGCCAATTCTCTAGTCGAACCGGACGAGTCTGGTTCGACTTGACGTTTTTTAAAACCCTGATCCAGACATATCCATGTTTTAAACATTTTACTTTTTTTGAGCTGCAAAATGATAATCAAACACAATTGAACTTGATAATTTGCATGTGGGTCTGCGCCACATATGACTAGCTTATCTATCTATTCTCTATTGGTGCCACACTTAAATTTTTATAGACATGTATTTGAATTTATTTATAAATATCTTGCACTAAAAGTTTAGTTAGTTCATTAAGTAAATTAGCATTACATTGAATATTTAGGTACCCAAAAGGAGTATATGCTCCTGCAGGAGTAGCAAGAATACATCAATTGGTTACTCCGTTGGAGTTAAAACCCATATAAGAGTATTTTTACTTGTACAAATAGGTGGATGTAACCTCCTCAACCCAAGTATTATGAGGATGGGAATAGGATATCGAACTGATGAGGGTCTGATTCAATCAAAAATTGATTCTTCTACCAGTTAAATTGGTTAAGCTGATTTTTAAAAATAAAACTTAAAAAGAATAACTTAAAAGTATAAAATATGTTAAAAGTAGCTAATTAGCTTTATTTCGCCAGTCAAATTGGTCAATATAATAGAACCCAAGAACCAAAACCGGTCAAATATGATTTAATTTTTTGCAAAAGTTAGTTTTTACTTGAGACCAAACTAAAATACTGACCAGTTTAATCTGATCATAATAACTATGTTCAACCAAGTGATCCCCCTAAAGAAAAAGAACAGAAAAAAAGAAACACGATCAAGATGCACATAAAAAACTGATTGTTCTAAGATTGAACATATAGCGTCTACATTTTCGATAATCAAGTCTAAATATTTTAAAACTCAAAATCTATTTATTTTTCTCCAAAAATAATCGTTTAATCATTCTAAAATGGAAAATCCTTCTCCCAAATCTCCTAATTTTATTATTCCCCCCACTTTCACATTTTTTTTAAATGACAATGAATGATTGGTGTTCTAAGAAAATGACATTTGCGTGAGGATGTTTTTATTATAGAAAAAAATTGAAAATATATATTAAAATAATAAAAGAATTATTGCTTCCCTTGAGACACTCTATTACCATGTGATGTTTTCTCACTTTTTAGTTTTCATTTTTATTGTTTAGATTGGAAAGTTCATCCATGATTCATTCTTTCCTCGAGGGCACTTTAGTTAGGTGAACAGATAAAATATTTTATTAATCAGTGAACTAATCATGAAGAAAAAACTTCATTGTCAAGAACAAACTGAAAACCTCAAATATGTCCCCATTTCTTAAAATTCCAATAATACCATTGAAGACAAAAATTCCATGAATATCGAGTCCTTGACATCACCCATTAGTTTTCGTTCATCACCCTTGTAACTTAGGAAACACCATTTAGGATTATTTTTCTGCCATTAAAATAGTTGTCACCAAGGTTTTCAAAAAATGGATGGGTGATTATGTATCCCCATTTTTGGTCGGGTTCGACGGATAGACAATCTAGATCTACCATCCAGTTTCCTATCTGATCATTAATAATAATAAATAAATAAGTAAAATAAGAAAGGGGGTAGTTCTGACTAGTTATGTGATAGAACTGATCGGTTATGTTAGAGAACCAATCAAAATTGGCCATGTCATGGGGGAACGTGCCAATTCTAGATATTTCTCTGGGACCGGTGCCATTGAGGATTTTCGATCCAAATCGGACGGCTCTTACCCAAATCGGTGTTTTTCTAAACATTGGTTATCACAATTTTAGTGAAACCTATACAATGCTGTTGTGCCCAATAACGCCACCATTTTAGGAATCTCCTTAGTTCATAATCCATTTTTGGTAGGTGAAAGAGAAGATAATCCATTTTGGGTAGGTGAAAGAGAAGATAAGGAAAAATGTTTTAAAAGCCACAAGTTCGTAATTTTTAGAAACTATTGGTCATACACGGGTCTATTTTATCTAAAAATAAAAGAATATGCCAAGTTCGGATGGTTTTTCCTATAAATACATCCAAAAAAAATTAGATGGAATCTCATATTCATAGGTGTAAGATTAGGAATTTCAGATTCCTTCTAGGATGAAATTCTTTAATTGAAGTTAAATTAAGTGAGAGCATTCTATAGGGAATGCATACAATAGGACCACCACCTCTGATCAAAAGATCATTAACATCCCAAGCAAGTAAAATTAGAGAAGTTGGCATTAGTCTATATGTCATGATGTCCACACCATATCTAAGAAAAGGTTTTCACATTTCAAAGTATATTTTCACCCTCAGCTGAATAATTTCACGAATTTCACATCTGACAACTTAGGAGTCATGGTTGGTAATGGCCTGGCCTGAGCCTAGCCAGCCCTAGTCACAGCCCAGCCCAGCCCATGTCTTTATAGGCCCTGCCCAAGCCTGCCGTAGCCATGGTCTATCAGGGCCCAGCCCCACCCTGCCAAATGTAATTTAAAAAGAAATAAAAGATCAAAATTGAGAAAGGTCATGCTGGACCTATTGTGGCCCTGGCCCTGGTCCAGGTCCAGGTCCAAGTTCAGGTCGAGCACTCAAGCCACATATTGTGGGCCGAGCCGCCCATACCATTCCGAGTCCTAATGGCGTCATCATGAGTGACCTCCATGATTACGAACCTCTTCTATTTTCCGGATATAGTGGGAACCAAGTAATTTCTTCGAGCTCAATACAGCCGTACCTACTCACAGGTAAGAAGGGCACAATTGGAAATTTTTATAGCAAAAGCAGACAAAATGGGGAAACATATATTGAAACGTGAACACGGTGAGTAACACGTGTAAGAACTGTAGTGGGTGGATTGACCTAAGGATCTCTATGATGCCTCTTGGGTCGTATGAAGCGACGACGAGTGGGGAAGACGCGGCAGTTGCTAACCAACCCACACAAGGGAAGAGCTGGCAATATTCTACCAACCCACTATTTTTAAAAAATGAGTTCAATATGAACCGATTGCACAATAAGGGAAATGACTATTTTTAAACATGAGTTCAATATTAACCGATTACAAAAGAAGGGAAATGACTTTGTGAGGTCCCCATTTATGTATCACTTCAAAGAGCATCATCAAATTTGGTACAGATCTATAAAAAAGTCAAATTTCATATCTATGATAATTTTTCAAGAGATTTATATCAAATTTAATGGTGATCCTTTGAAATCCTACACACATAGGTGTCGAAAGGTCTCATCGGATCGTTACTCATAAAAAAAATAGGCAAATGAGAATTCCATGTGATAAGTGAAAGTTTTCAAATGACAATGTTAAAAATCAAATGGAGTAAAATAGCTGAAGAAATGGAAATTATCCAATGAAGAATTTAGGGAAATTTACGTATAGATTGGATTTTTTTTTACCGTTCTAACGAAATGACTCGAAAATAATGCTTTTATTATTTGGAAGGACAAAACCTCCAAATTTTCTAATTTTTTTTAAGTTTGCCCCAGTCTGATTTTGCAAACATCAGTCCACGTTTTTTCTTACATGGCCATGTTTAGAAAAAAAGAAAAAGAAGAAAGAAGCGGCCCGATATTTGAAAAATCAGACCGGGGGCAAACTTGATAAAAAATAAAAAAATTCGGAGATCCTTCTTCCCTGATAATAACGGCCTATTTTTTAGCCATTCCGTTGTAACGGTAAAAGAATCCTATGCATATGTAAATTTCCCAAGAATTTAACTCACCCTGTGTTAGGTAAAAAACTTAAAAGGGAAGAATTAGAAAATAAATTGAGATAAATAGATAAATTGGTGTTTAAAAACATGGATTGGTGGAGTAAACATGTTGACCTATGGAGCTGATCTGGGTTAGTGAATCCATCGCGAATCAAGAAAAAAAATTAGTAAAAACACACAAATAAGTGGGAATTTTGAGATTCTACATCTGAGAATTGGTTCACCCACTCATTAAATTCTCTTAGGATCAGTGATTTCCGGTTCATATTCTTTATTTTAAAATGCTGAGCTAAATGATGCAAATTCTCCACTACGGAGCTTACTCCACCTTATGTTAAGTGAAAATTTCAAAATCATAGTGAGAAAATGTTGATAAAAGTTATAGAGAGTGAAAAGCCTAAGATCACCTAACTCTTAGCGTGTATTTTATGGAACAATATATAGTATAATGTTTGTTTCTCCAAATTTTCAAAGATTTGGGAAAATTTGTCAATATGATCAATCATGGTGATTTTGAAGGAAATAAATCTGTTATAGCATGAAATCCAGATAGGACAAGATTTCTATGAGTCTTAGGACTCATAACGAGTAAAGGACCAGGCTAAAGTACGGAGATTGCACCTTGTTATTGTAAGAAGCTAGGGGTTCAAATTCCAAAAAGGTTTCACCAAGTTTGTGACAAAATAGAGTTATAAATAACTTACCATTATAACACTCAAAACATAAAAAAATCATATTCCTCAATTATTTTTTAATTGTCAAAGTAAAAACTCATATTCCTGTTCTTAAAGGAGCATACTATCCAACTGCTAGACAAGGCAGTTAATGTTCAAGATGCTCTTAGGAGAGCATCCTATACATGTTACGATACAAAGGGAACTTTATCAAAATATGCCTGTTTTTTCACTATTTAACAGGCTACCCCTTGTAAACTATTCCAACTCATGGTGACATCTATTTTGATAAATTTCTCAATAAAAAGATATATACTACCATTATAATAATGAAAGAGAAGCCACACTATCATGCTTGTAATAGCATAAGAACACAATCAACTATGATGACTTAAATATATCACACACATATACCCATCAACCCATGGCTAACAAGATATATATATATATATATATGTGGAAAATGGTGAGATTAACACACTAGCTTATATGAACATATGAGTTCATATGAGCCTACTGGTCCAGATTTAATCTTAGCCGATCTAATGGCCACGACTTCATTTCGTATTTAAATTTAAATTCTTTTTTTACAAATCCAAATAACTTAAAATTTTAGGCATGTGTTCTTCAAAAATATGATAATATAATAAAAATATCAATAATAATAATTTATAAAAAATAAATTGACCAAAATACCCCTATAATGTTTCGATCGTATTTTGGTCAATCAATTTATTACGAATTATTTTTTAAATATTTTTATTAAGTACACCTTGATGAGAAGAATGAACTATTAAAATTTGAATTTATTTGGATTTGTATAAAAAAAATTAAAATTCAAACATGAAATGAGGTCGTGACCATCAAATCGGCCCAGATTCAAGCTAAGCCGTTAGGCTCATATGTTCATATGAGCTAGTGGGCTAATATCAATATTTTCCATATATATATATATATATAGGAAAAATGATCCTGTGAGCCAGTGGGCTCACAAGTAAAAATGAACCCAACATCCCAAAATGAATCTGGGCTGATCTGCCGATCACGGATGCCCGATAGTGTTTG
>NW_006497375.1:612323-625237 GCF_000471905.2 Amborella trichopoda
AGTAGTTTGATAGGTCTTGAGTTCCAAAAGTACTTCTAGCTATTTTACGATTTTGAGTATAAAAAAGTACTTCTTGATAGGGTTTTTTACAAAAGGGATTAAAGAATACAATATGCTCTTTTAGACAGTATAATTTTTTGTTTTTATCGAAGGGAGTGAACTTGTCTTATTTCTTCTCAATCTAATGTTGTCATTGTTGGACAAAAAGACAAGTGCAAAAAAAAAAAAAAAAAACTGCAATTTAATAATATAAAGGAATAAGCAGTTTCTAAAATTGGCACTCATGTTTCCTTCGCTTTAAAGTGCTACCAATATGCAGTGATGCCTTTCCACTCCCTCCACCAATATGGACTTACGTATCTCCATTACATGCTCTGTCTCCCCTCCACTATGACCATTCTTTCTCTCACTCTCTCACCAGTATGGGCTTCTCTCACTCTCTCTCCACTAATATGGCCCGGCCCTCTCTCAGATAGGCCTAATTATGCAGAGCGACCGCACCAAATGCCAGCTACTTAGCATAACTCGGTGCTCTCTCTCTACACCAATATGGAGTCATTTCTCTCTCTTACATACTTTCTCTCAACTTCCTCACTAAAATGGACAAGCGTAAGCATGGCAGAGCTACACACCAAACGCCGATGACACATTATGGCTCCATGCAAGCCAAGTTGAATCTGATGAGACAGAAACAGTGATGCACTTTATCCCAACAACTCTCACATATTTTGCCATTTGGCAACTTAAGAATGGCTATGTTAGAGAGAGAGAGAGAGAGATTTTGGTGACGTTGGTATAGAGCATATACTTTATTGGTGACAAGTATAATTCCTTTGCTATCTCTCTATATTTTATTGAAAGTTATATTCTAACACACACAATTTGATGTCGTGCGAGAACTAAGAAAGTGAGTGTTTACGTGCTTCTCCATTTAAAAAGGTTAATCCTTTCTATCTTCCTTGAAAAGACGAGCTCTTGTTGGCCATAGCTTTCCTCAAAGGTTTTATGATGTTTTGCTTTAGCGAGAAACTAGGCTCTCAGGATTAAAGAATATTAACCAATTTATCAATAAAGTAGTTATTTGAAAAGAATTAGTCTATTATTAAAAGAATATCTAAAGGATGAGGTTTTTATAAGGCCTAGGTTTATGAAACAAAATAAGACATCACCTCAAATCCCTGTTTGGAAAGTACTTTTAGCAATGAAAATCTCTATTATGGCTGTAAAATCAATTTTCAACACTAACAACAAAATTTGAAACTCAAAAAATAGTACAAATCTTGTGAGCACTGATTTTTAAAGCAAAATGGGTAGTCTAGATAATTTATTACAATATACACTTTTTTTAGAGCTTAAAATCGTATTTTTGTTTTACAAGCATAATGTTCAAGTCAAGCTAATCAATGTAAAGGTTTTCTAATGCCTAACTTGCAATTTTCAATGAGTTATGAAGTGAGGATTTACTTATTTTCATCGGGCCGCAGCCTTATCAAAACCATTTTCCATACCTAAATACCCATATTGCATACTGTGTACTTGAAAAATTAAAATCCCAAGATTGAATACGAACCATTTAATTTCTAGAGGCCAAGATAAGTGTTGAAGATCTCAAATTGCAAACTTGTATTTTTTTTCTTTTTAATTTATCATATGATGATTCCTAGTTAGATCATAAAAGTTCATCAAAAAGTCCTACAAAGTAGCTATTTTTCCCAAATGAGCCCTTAAATTATTCAAGAGTGGATAAAATACTCCCACGGGAACAAGATCTACAGATGCTTCAACAGGTGAATCTAGTGTTACTGGACACTTTGAATTTTGATGGTATCATGAGACTCTACTCAAACAAATGTTACCAAGTTTGAATCCTGTCAATGAACATTTATTTCTTTTTACCTTTCTTTATTATAAAGTTAATAAAACATTCAAGACTAAAGAGCACACCTTGGACCTAGGACAGCTAGCATATGAAACTCTCGTGCCTCAACAAAGCGTACTATACAGACATTATTTTATACATAAAAGCAATTTTACTTAAAAATGAAAGCATAACAAATGGAGTTTGAACCCATGATCTCTTATGATGGGGTTTGTTCAAACAAGGTGTCAACTCTACCACCACAACATTGTGTATTAGATGCACGTGTTGGGAAGTATTGACATTCTAGTCCTACATGCTAAACACTCCGACACGTACTAAATACCAATATATATATATATAACTCACCTGAACTTTTACATAAACTCAGATTTAATATATAATGCAATTAAAAAGATGAATTTGATCTTAGAGTCCATTGTATTATTTGTGTCCACTTGCCACTATTCTCTACCATTTTAAGGTCTGCTGTTCAGTTTCCTTCCCCCGTTGCTTCCCCTAAGATCTCTGTGATGAGTGGAGAACACATTCAAATTTTGAGGTCCAACAAAGGATGTTAGTTGTGTTTATGAATACAAGTATCATCCCCGCATCCTCCCAACACCTTCCCTCTTGGCAAAAGTGCGTCCTCGTGCCCCTTGATCGGTCGCTTGTCTCATCCAACGGCCCCTTCCCCGTTTCTTCCTCTACTTGGCTAATCTCCCCAGCAGGCCTCCTTCCAAACCCCAACGTCTTACCCTTCCCTCCAACCCTGATGCTATCCCCCTTAACTCTCACTGCACTTCAATTTCCATTTTACCTCGCTCTGCATCAATGGTTTCCCCATCCCCTCACTACCCTTCCTGATGGGACTGCATTGTCTCTCGGGTCGATCCCCCAACCTTTGCTTGGGCCAACACTACCCTTAATATGGCTTCCCTCAACTCCTCTTGGGGGTCTTCAAACAACTTTAGGAGTAAATTTGCGACATGTGTGGACTCTACTTTTGTCAACAACCTGGATTGCAGGCAAGGAGATGTTCTCGAGGTTTTGAAAGTAATGGGTTTCAAATTCAACGGCTCCAAGGAGATTCTTTCATCACTGCAAAAGCCAAATCTCCTTCTTAAAGTCGAGATCAAAGGAAGACGTGAAGTATCTAATCTAATGGTCTTTTGGGTCAATTACGTTAAATGTTCTTTGCATAAGTCATTCCCCAACTAGAGCCCCTCGCCAATGATGCCTCACTAGGCACAGCGATCCTTACCACCTTGCCTTCAAATATCCTCATGTGGAATGTCTGTGGCCCAGGCGAAACCCAGAAAAGAAGAGTAATTGGAGACCTTTGCGCCAAATAATCCCCCTCCCTTCTTTCTTTGATTGATACCAAACTCCCAGCCCCTAGCCTCCCTTGAATCTGACATATCTAGGGCCATAGGCCCTGTAGTTGGGTCACCCTTAAAGTTGTAGGGCCATCGGGAGGAATATGGGTCCTCTAGGACCCCACATTCCACTCCATTTCGAGCTCTACCATCACCCAATTCTCAGTCATGGTGGTTCTCTCCAGGCTCTCAAATGGATTACAATGGAAATGCATGACGGTTTATGGTCTCAGCCTTGACAACCTTAGGCCTTCTTTCTGGGCAGAGTTACAATCTACGGCCTCTTCAACTCCCTCCACTGGGTGCTTGGGTGGGGACTTCAATGCCACCTGATAGTCCCACGACCACAAGTCCAATCACGGAATCTCCCCGATAATGGTCCACGTCTCAAATTTTGTCTTCTAAAATCAATTGCTTGACATACCTCTTGAAGGAGCTCGATTCATCTGGTCAAACCACTCTCTATATCCCTCTCTATCCATGTTCGATCACTTTCTCATATCCTTAGATTGGGACTAAAAATTTTTAGGCTTTCATTCCTCGATTTTACCTAAAACAACTTCGGACCACCACCCTATCCTCCTAGATACCCAGTCAATTACCGGGGACCCAACATCTTTTCGATTTGAAATATGGTAGCTCTACGAACCAAATTTTGCTAATCTTGTCAAATCCTGGTGGGACTCTTACCGATCCTTGGTAAGGGGATGGGCTGCTTTCCGACTTCAAAGGAAGCTACAGCTGCTCAAAGCCTCTCAGAAAATATGGAAATCCCAACCAATGTAGCAAAAATCAGGCGGTTCAAATTCGAACCGCCCGATGAGATAGGAATTGGCCCTTTCTTGTTTCGGTCAGTTTTGGTGAATCAGTTGGGTATTTGAAAAAATTCAAAAAAACTTATATAAAATATCAAAAATAAGAAATTTTGTTTGTAATACATTTTACTGCTCGGGACTTGTCCAGTTAGGCCAATTGAACCGTTTCCAACCCCATGTCCGGTTAACCATTTTGATTTGATTTTTTATACATCCCAACACTTGGGTAACTTTAAATCCCAGAAGGAGACTCTTCTTCATTTTATTTAACTGTGGGACCAACATGAGGTGGTTAGGCAACTCTCTCAGGCTGAAAGTGACCAGCAGTCAAGGCCAAATATGATTACCATCTTATTCTCCTCAAGGAGGATATTTTTTGGTCCCAAAGAACCAAAGTCAAATGGATGGAGTTGAGTGAAGGATGCATCCGAGGTAAGGTGCACCTTCAAATTTTATCATGGTATATAATTTTGATATAAAATGTCTTCGGATTATCTCAAAATCTATTTTTATATTTATTTATAAAATTTTAAATTTCAAAAATAGTTCAAATCAAGTAAATCTATAAACATATGAAAATCTTAAAAATGGACGGTGTAGATAATATGTTGTAAAATGCACTATTTCTGAGACTTAAAATCTTTTTATTTTGGGTGCAGTTGGCATACAAATGCATCCATAGCTGTAAAGGTAAGGTGCACCTTCAAATTCTATCATGGTATATAATTTTGATGTAAAACTTTCTTAGGATTATCTCAAAATTTATTTTTATATCTAATTATAAAATTTTAAATTTAAAAAATGGTTAAAATCAAGTAGATCTATAAACATATGAAACTTTTGAAAATGGACGGTGTAAATAATATGTTGTAAAATGTACTATTTTTTAGACTTAAAATCTTTTTATTTTTCATGGTCATACATATCGATGTCGAGATGATCAATCAAAGGGTTTTTCAACATTAAACCTACATTTTCCGATGGATTTTTTAGGTGCATCCGTATTTCTACACTATAAGGTTGCATCCTTATGTAAACTTTTTCCTTTTATTTTTCATGGTCATATATCTCGATGTCGAAATGATCAATCAAAGGCTTTTCAAAATTAAAACTACCTTTTTCGATGGATTTTTGATGTGCATATGTAGTTCTACATCCTTAAATAAACTTTTTCTTTTTTTTAATTGACTTATACTTTAAATTGTGGGTTGTTTGAGGTCACGCATGTCAGATTCCCATCGTTATCCATTAAGGGCAAGGCTTCAAACTCCACATTTATTAGTTTGATAAACATCACATATTCTCAATGAATTGTTGAAGTAAAAAACATTGCATCATTTGAGTGACTCATTTGACCCGTAGAGATCTTAGAATTTGAGCCCTACATTGATGTTTAAAAGACTTAATTTAAAAGATTTTAGCGAGTTTGGGGTTCCAAGTTCGAATCTACACCTGAACTATCCTAAAAAAACAAAAAGCAAAAAGCACAGCACGAGGCCATACATTTTGGATTTTTTTATATCATTCAATTATTGTGGCTCAGAAGCTATGACTCTTGATAGAGTTTAATGTCAGAACAAGATTCATATAACACACCCCAAATAGTTAGGATCATAGGAAGCAAGTCTCCGTTTAAAACACTATCTTTTCAAAAAAAAAGAATTGATTTTTTTACATTTTTGAGTTTTTCAAAAGATCTTTAAAAACTCGTGTTTTATTAATGGAACCAATATAAATCCTTATTTTTTATTTTTTCAAAAGAATTTTTAAAAAAAACTTCTTCCCTAGAACCTTATTTCTTCATTAATTTAATATTATTGAATTTTTGGTTTAAGGATAAGTACATTATGGTGAGAATAAATCCTTATTTTATATTTTTTGGAAAGAACTTTTTTTGAAAACTTCTTCCCTGGAACCTTTTTTTCTTCACTAACTTAATACTATTGAA
Organism: Amborella trichopoda; assembly: GCF_000471905.2. The sequence goes on from NW_006497375.1 coordinate 618,324, forward strand.
TTTTGGTTTAAAGATAGGTACACTACAATCAGAGCAAATTAAGAATCTTGATTTAACAAAAAATTCCATCAAAAATTTCACCAATGAGTTCCCTTAAAAAAAGTGTGTAAAAAAATATAAGCTATATATTCCAAAAAAAGGTAATCAAAACAATTGTATATCTAAAAATAATTCGTAGAATTAAATAAAGAGTTTGTAGAAATGAAAAGCAATCCACGAAAACAAAAAAGAAGAAGCAACACAAAAGAAAGAGACAATCAACCACAACGCAAAGATATATGTGGTTCGGCAATGTGCCTACGTCCATGGGAGATTAAAGTTTCTTTACTGATAATGGAGAATAGGGTTACAATTCGCTCTTTTCCTCACGCCTCTCTGTTTTTATCTAATTACAAAGAGATCTGTGTTTTTTTCCTTAACTCTTAACCCTGGATGAACCTCCAATCGCAACAAGTCTCAGATAGATAATACAAATTACTGAAATACCCTTGTACGGATATATATCAAGTTCCAGATTGATATATACCCTTGTACAAATATATCTCAAGTCCTAAATTATCGAAATACCCTTCGGCCTTTTAACAGCCCTCCAAAGTTGTCTTTTTTTTTTTTACTCCACCTTGGCATATCTATTTCCTCAGAATACATCAATCCTCAACAATCTCCACCTTAGCTTGAATTATGTCGAGCCATCCTGAAGATGTCTTCATCCACGTACCTCCATAAAGGTACACGACTATACCCCCACCTGCCATGGGGTACTTCCCTCACTCTCAACAATGAGAGACATTAAGCAACTCCAAGCAAAGCTTAAACTTCTCCGTGGTGACCGGCTTTGTAAGCATATCTATAGGGTTGTTATTTGTATGAATTTTCTTCAGGTGAATGATTCTTTTTGATACAAGCTCCCTGATCTTGGAATATCTCACATCAATGTGTTTTGTCCTTGTACGAAACATTTGATTCTTTGCAAGATTTATGGCACTCGGACTATCACAATGTAACACAGTACCTTCTTGCTCCACCCCCAACTCACGAGCCAAACTAGTCGACCAAAGCGCCTCCTTTGTAGCCTCAACTGTTGCCATGTACTATGCTTCTATCGTAGACAAGGCAATCGTGGGTTGAAGCATTGTCTTCCATGAAATACATCCACCTGCTAATGTAAAGACATACCCTGTAGGAAACCTTCGCTTGTCTAAATCACCAGCATAATTGGAATCGACATATCCCGCCAGTTCTGTAGAGCTTATCTTTTTATTGAATATAATTCCTAGATCTGACGTCCCGCTTAGATATTTGAAATCCACTTAATAGCATTCCAATACTCCCTTCCAATATTACTCATGTATCGACTAACAACACTGACATCATGAGATAAATCTAGCCTGCTACAAACCATAGCATACATGGGGCTTCTGACTGTGCTAGCATAGGGCACTAGAGACATCTGCTCTATCTCCTCATCCGTAGTGGGACACTGTCGTTCAGATAACTTGAAGTGACTCGCCAATGGAGTGCTAACTGACTTGGCCTTTTCCATGTTGAAACGCTTCAGCATCTTTTCAACATATATTTTCTGAGTTACCCAGAGTTTTACGTGTACTTCTATCTCTATGAATCTCCATACCAAGCATTCTATTAGCAGCCCCTAGATCCTTCATTTTAAACTCAGAACTTAACATAGACTAGAGAGAAGTTATGTCACATGCATTCTTGACAGCGATGAGCATGTCATCAACATAAAGCATTAAGAGAATAAGAAAATTATCATCAAGAACTTTAAAATAAATACAACAATCATACTCGCTTCTTGAATAACCAATCCGCACCATGAAAGAGTCCAAGCGCTTGTACCACTGCCTGGGATATTGCTTAAGACCATAAAACGATCTCTTGAGCAATCAAACTTGATATTCTTTTCCATGCACCTTGTAGCCTTCAGGTTGCTCCATAACGATTTGTTCCTCCAAATCACCATGAAGAAACGATGTCTTCACGTGAAGCTGTTCTAACTCCAAATCAAGCATAACTACTAAAGAAAGTAATAGTCTTATTGAAGTGTGCTTGACAACCAGATAAAATATTTCATTGTAGTCCACTCCCTCTTTCTGAACGTAGCCCTTTGCTACAAGTCTAGCCTTGAATCTCTTACATTCCTTTTTTGTTGCTGCCTCTTTCTTCCGAAAGATTTACTTACACCGAATTGATTTCCTTCCCTTAGGCCTCTTGACAAGCTCCTAAGTCTTGTTATTTTTCAAAGACTCCATCTTCTCCATCATGGTTGTCATCCATTTATCACTTTGTGCATCACTTAGAGTAGCTTCGAATAAGTCGATTTCCCTAGTACCAACAGTTAGAGCAAATACTATCATGTCTTCAAAGTCGTATCTCACAGGGGCTTTGTGAACACGCTTCTTTCTGCCTTTTGCCAAACTGTAGGGTTCACTATGTGTTTGCTGCTGTTCTAGTATGCTACTTGATGATTTTCCTCTTCTTGTGTTTCAAACCCTTCTAGCTCTACCTGGACTGTCGATCTTTCTCTATCACTTTCGTCTACTTGCACTGTGTCATCTTGCATGTTGATTGACTTCACCATGTGAGATTCATCAACACAACATCCCTACTAAGCACAACCTTATGTGAAGTAGGATCTCAAAGCTTGAATCTCTTCACTCCCTTTTCAAAATCGAGAAAGATACATTGCTTAGACTTATAGACTAATTTAAAACGTTTCCCACTTTGCACATGGACATAGGCTGAACATTTGAAGATCTTCAATATAGAGTAATCTACTGGCTTTCATGTCCACATCTCCTCTGGAATTTTGCAACCAATCGTTATAAATGGTGGCTTATTAATGATGAAACAGGCCATGTTAACTGCTTTTGCTCAGAAATTTTTCTTCAAATCTGCATTCGATCTCATACTACGAGCTCTTTTTAAAAGAGTCATGTTCATCCTCTCAGCCACACCATTTTGCTGAGGAGTTTCTGGTGTGTTAAAGTGCAGTGCAATTCACTCTTTTTTACAGAATTCTTGAAATTCTCTAAACTTGTACTCCCCTCCATTATCTAATCTCAAACATTTCTGTTTCTTTTTTGTCTTCTTTTTTACCTCTGCTTTCATTTGTTTAAACTTCGTGAATGCTTCACTTTTGTGTTTCATGAAGTAGACCTAGACATTTCTTGAGTAATCGTCAATGCAGGTAATGAAGTATTCTGCCTTACCCTTGGATTTGATTGGTGAAGGCCCCCATATATCAGTGTGTACATAGTCTAGTATATTCTTGCTTATATGAATTACAGTTTTGTATCTAATCTTGCATTGTTTACCAAAAACACAGTACTTACAGAAATCTAGTTTACAGGCTCTGATACCATTCAACAAATTTTTTTTATGAAGTTCCATCATACCTCGTTCACTCATATGCCATAAACGCATATGCCATAGGTTTGTGTTATCTGTGTTGGATTCAACACCTGTAATTAAGAAGCTCCACTTGTAACTGTATTCCCTATCAACCTGTATAGGTTCCCATTTATTTGACCTTTCATGACAGCCATAGATCCCTAATTAACTTTGAGGACTCCACCTATTGATGTATACTTGCAACTATTCAAATCAAGAGCCCTCAGAGATATTAAGTTTTTATTTAATTGTGGGACATGCCTCACATTTGATAAGGTTCGTACTATCCCATCAAACATCTTGATTTTGGTAGTTCATATTCCAATGGTCTTGCATACCGCATCGTTTCCCATTAGAACAGACCCACCACTATATGATTTGTAAGTTTCGAACCAGTTTCTATTTGGACAAATATGAAAAGAACAACCAGAATCTAAAATCCAAGAATCAATAAATTGATTCTTACCTGAAGATATAGAGAGAAGATCTCCATCATCTCCGTCAGAGCTATCGGCCACGCTAGCTTCATCAGATGTTTTTCCTATTTCTATCCTCTTTATATCTTCCTTTCTTTTCGGGCAGTCTCTCTTCATATGACATTCTTTTTTGCAATAATAGCAAATAAATTTGTCATTCCCCTTCGATTTTGATTGACTTTTGCTTTCAGACCTCCATTTATTTAATCTGCCCCTTTCATGACTCACTTTGTGTTTTTCAAAGAAATCTTCTCTTTGAAATTTAATATTGCTAGTCTTCTTCATTGTTTCGTTTAACATAAGAGTAGCAATGACTTCGTCTGTCTCAAGAGTCTCCTTCCCGTACAATAGAGTCGTAACCAGGTGATCGTATGATCCCGAAAGTGAAGCCAACAGAAGTAGGGACTCGTCTTCATCCTCGATTTCGACATCAAGGCTTGCTAACTAGCTTATGATCTGGTTGAACTCGTTGAGATGTTCAAGCAGATTTGTGTCTTCTTTCATATGAAGAGAATACAACTGTTTCTTCAAAAACAATTTGTTCGTCAGAGATTTCGTCATGTAGATACTCTTGAGTTTTGTCCAAACCTCCGGAGCAATTTTGAGATCCACCACATAACGCAAGGTGTCATCTAAGAGATTCAGACGAATCACACTTACCGCTTTTTCCTCCATCTTTGGCCACTCTTCATTGTCCATCTTTGCTGATTTCTTCGATTTCCCTAGCAAAGTCTTAGCTAGACCTTGCTGTATCAAAATATCATTCGTAGCCAAAGGGTGAAATTATTCTTTCCATTGAACCTCTCAATGTCATACTTGACGCTTGGGCCCTTTCCTGTCATCGTGGTAGCAAAACCCAGAACGCGGAATAACCTTGTAGGCTCTGATACCAGTTTATAGAAACAAAAAGCAATCAACAAAAAAAAAAGAAAAAAAGAAACAAACACAAAAGAAAGAGACAATAAACCATAACGTAAAGATATACATGGTTCGGCAACGTGCCTACATCCACGGGAGATTAGAGCTTCTTTACGATAATAGAGAATAGGGTTACAATTCGCTCTCTTCCTCACGTTTCTCTGTTTTTATCTAATTACAAAGAGATCTGTGTTTTTTCCCTTAACCCTGGATGAACCTCCAATTGCAACGAGTCTCAAATAGATGATACAAATTATCGAAATACTCTTGTACAGATATATATCAAGTCCCAGATTGATATATACCCTTGTACGGATATATATCAATTCTCAAATTATCGAAGTACCCTTCGGGCTTTTAACGGCCCTCCGGGGTTGTCTTTTTTTTTTACTCCACCTTGGCAGATCTATTTCCTAATAATACAAGACATCAATCCTCAACAGAGTTACCCAATGAAAAATCTTTTTTGTTTTTTTTAATTCATATCATTGTTATAAAGAGCATGAGAGAGATTCAATGATACCAAAATTTAGGTAGCTAGGAATTTAGTGCGAAGGTCGAATTTGCTTAAGTATTTTGTTGCCTTTTTATTATGCATAGAGAAGTTTGATTTTTTTTTATTTTATTTCATTGGTGTATACAACATGGCATTTTGGATTGACCACTATTTTATATATTTGGGTCTTAATATTTTCTTTTAATTAATTGCAATCCTATATTGAAAGCGTTTTTTTTTTTTTTGTTCTTCGAAAAATCCTATTCCTTGGTTCACAGTTCTTGAGTTTAATATTGTTGTTGTTTCAATTTGGTCTACCAATAAATCTACAATATGTTTTGTGTTGTGACAATAGAGTAAATATTATTACTAGATTTATTGAAAGTTTCAACAAGAAATTGCCGAGTGTTACTCTAATGACTCTAGCAATGCTATAAAATTATTATTTAATGCCTTTAATATATCTATAAAATAGCTGCAAATCATAAACTTATATTGTGTTACTACGTTTTTTTTAACCAAATCTGAAATATCCATGATTCTATAACTTACCTTATTTTTTGGCAGCTTTGTATTTTTTACCGGATTTTTTCCTCCAACTTTTCAAAATAAAACTGATTTATTAATGATGTTTTGGTCCGCCGATATTCTTATTATTCGCCAACTTGCTAGCTATGGTTGGGATACAGCTCAGATGATAGTGACGATGATTATTATTATTTATTCTATGTAATTATTTATTATTATTAAAACTCTTTTAAGTTTTAAATGCTTGAATTTTTCTGTGGTTCCTCTATTGGCTTATACTATGTCAAAAAGTCATTAATCGAATGCTTTCTTTGCCAGATCTGTTGCTACTGAAGTTTGTGGAGAGCTCTATACACCAAATGCTCCTTATGTTGAGCTTGCATTGAATGGTGTTGAAGTGTTCACTAATGCGAGTGCAAGCCATCAGAGAAAATTGATATCCTCATGGACTTTATTATAAATGCAACATCCACCTGTGGAGGTGTTTACCAGAAACTGTTTTTTCTTTTTGCAAATCACTGGATGCGCTCTAATTGAATAAACAATATTAATCGACTTTAATATGGGTTACGTTATGGTGCGCACATATCTTTCATGGGAAATGTTTCCATGTGACCACAACATATACGTTTAATGTGATCTTGCTTCTTAGCTGTTCGATATGAATCGAACAGCTGCAGTTATTCATATCACAATGTCATGTCAAACACTATTTTATTTTTCATTTTTTTTTAAAAAAATATTTTTTGATAAAATTTTAGGCGTCCAATCATAAAATTAGGGAGAACCTAGGAAAAATATAAAAAAACAAGTATTTTATATAAAAATAAAATACCAAAATGCCCTTATAATTTTTAGGGGTATTCTGGTAATTTTTCATCATGGCAAATACTTTTTTATTATGTTTATCATGTGCGCACTTGACAAATCTATGCATGTACCAAATTTTGCTTCAAAATTGTTTGTAGAATAAAAATAAAAAACAAAAAACTATGAGCCGTCTGATCAAGATCTAACAGTTAAAAGCTAGCTAATGACATTGTGACTCAAGCCATCTGCTCAGATCTGATAGCTGAGATCAAGGG
>NW_006497375.1:629498-655959 GCF_000471905.2 Amborella trichopoda
CGTACGTAGTGGTGTAGTACGACGTACTTCGTAACGTAAGTAGTACTACTTACCTACCGTACCGTACGTACGTATGTACGTTACTTTCCTTCCTCTCTCTCTCTCTCTCTCTCTCTCTCTCTCTCTCTCTCTCTCACGGCACAACTTGATGAATTTGTATGTCTAGAATTTTGCATTTTCATCATTTTTTTCCACGACACTACACATGACTCCATATATATCATATCTCTCTCTAGAATTTCCTGTCTCAATCTATTTATGACTTAATGAAGCCATTTCCATTTGCAGGTGGGAGTGTTTGAAAGAGATTCTAACTAGTGATTTAACAGAAGGCATACTATGCAGCATTGGTATGCCAGTTAATGAGGGAGCTGTGCGTTATAATTGTCAGGTATTCTGCTTAAACAGAAGAATACTTATGATACGACCGAAAATGTGCCTCGCTGATGATGGAAATTACAGAGAACCAAGATGGTTCTCATCATGGAAACGTAAACCCCACCTTGTTGATTTCAAACTTCCTGTTGAAATTTCGGAGGCAATATCGCAAACCACTGTTCCTTTTGGTCATGGGTATCTTCAGTTTTTGGACACGTAAGCACTGCCCTTTTTTTTGCATCTTGATGTTTTCAATTGTTTTTCGAACTGAAATTAGCATATATTTGTGGTTTATTTTGTTTTTGCAATGTGAGAAAACTTGAGGTTTGTTTGACCATCCTCCAATTTAAAGATTTTATTATGCGCAACTATGCAAATCTGTGCAACTATGTAAATATGTAAAATTGTGTCCTTATTATACTAGTTTGGAGTGCTTGTTGAGTCGTTCTTTCCGAGTATTATATCTTTTCAATTTTCAAAGAATTGAAAATTTTTCATAGCTCAGACTAACTAGATTACTACTGGGGCAAAGGTGTAGCTAATGATGATCACAGCCTTAAAATGCACATTTTTTTATTGACGTATGCTTTAAATTTTGGATTGTTTAAGGTCATGCATGTCAACGTCCCATTGTTATCCATTAAGGGCTAAGCTTCAAATTCCACATTTTTTAGTTTGATGAAAGTTACATATTCTCAATGAATTGTTGACGTAAAAACATTCGATCATTTGAGTGACTCATTTTACCTCTACGGGTCTTAGAATTTGAGCCCTATATATATGGTTTTAAAAAAGAATTATTTTAAAGATTTTAGCGAGTTTGGGGTCCCAAGTTCAAATCCACACCTGAACAATCCCCAAAATAAACAAAGCATGAGGTCATGCATTTTGGATTTTTTTTTATTTCATTCTTCTATAATTGTTGTAATTATTACTCTTTTGGTTTGACTGAGGCTATGGCCCTTGATATAGCTAAATGGGGAACAAGATTCGTAAAGTGGAACTCAAATAATTGGGATAAGGCTCGGATGATGATGATGATTATTATTCTTTGAAGTTTAAATGCTTGAATTTTTTCTGTGGTTTCCTCTATTGCCTTGTACTATGTCAAAATGACATTAATTGAATGCTTTCTTTGCCAGATCAGTTGCTGCTGAAATTTGTGAAGAGCTCTATACACCAAATGCTCCTCGTGTTGAGCTTGCATTGAATGGTGTTGAAGTGTTCATTAATGCGAGTGGAAGCCATCATCAACTGAGAAAATTGAATGTCCGCATGGACTTTATTAAAAATGCAACATGCACCTGTGGAGGTGCTTACATATACAGCAATCAACGAGGCTGTGATGGTGGTCGCCTCTATTTTGGTATTCTATTTACTGCTAGCTGAACTTTTGTTCTTTTTGCAAATCATGGGATGCGCTCTAATTGAATAAAAAACATTAACTGACTTTTAAATATTTTATAACTTATAGGGAGTAATTCATGGATAACCCTGGAAGTTCAGCCCCACACTTAACAATTTCTTCAACTTTTCTAAGACTCATTGGGTTCTCTATGTCTAATATTCCTCTCCCATCATGTCATAGTTTGCATGCCTTGGATTTTTTGCTCAGCATAAACTTGTGTCCATTGTAGTTAGAGTAAATTTGTAAGGATCTCTCTTTTTCCAAAATATGGCCTCAACCCCACAAGAAGTTGACTTCAAGTGCACTGTGTTATATAGTGCTATTCATGCATTCTCTAGAAATTCTTTAAATTCTTTCTAGTTGTTATGTTTTTAATTATCTGGGACCTACACCTTAGGCAAGCAGTATTTGACTATTTTTCACTTGTCTGGGTTTATGGTTATTAGCAATTCATGTAGGCTTTTGAAGCGTATGGCTTTCCATGTTGCTTCTATAAGTTTGTCATCGTGCATTAGTTTATTGTATCTTGGATATTTTAGAAACTGGTACTATGCAATTTTGTGAACTCTTGTGGGCTATTATATAGTAGTTATGGCCTACTAGTTAGCTACTAGCATTTCTATCTAATCCCTGGGTTTTGAAAGGTCTGATAGTTTATACAATTATTCCTTTGATATAGATGGATGTGCCTGTGTTGCTATAAATGGAGACGTGGTTGCACAGGGATCCCAGTTTTCTCTTAAGGATGTTGAAGTTGTAACTGCACAAGTCGATCTAGATGCTGTAAGCTGTTGAAATTTGGTGCTTTATCATTTTAAATGTTTTAGTGTTGCTTTTCATGAATAAGAAATCAGTACTTGTGTATGCTTTGATCTTTTATAAAATTTAATATATTTACTCATGAGCATTTGGGCTTAGGTTGGTGGATTTTATAGCAAACAACTTCCACATGTTTATTTGGAAACCGTTTCCAGAATTCCTTGAAGCCTGTGATCGTGTTTTTTCTTCTTTCAATAGGTAATGATTTTGTCAAATTTCATTGAAGAGGGGAATACAGGATTATACAAGAAATATCATGTGGAGAGGAACTCCCACAAACCTAAGGCATTGAGAGTCCCAAGCACAATGGGAAGGTCTCAACATAAACTCCACCCGATCTCCATGGGAACGGAGCATCATTCATTTGCCATGTAACAACAATGAGTTGAGAGATTCCCCTGCAACAATTACATTTTTGGAGAAGGATTCCCATGTTGCTTTACATCCCTACTGAAAGCATTGGGCTGTCTTCAACCATTCCTCAAGTGGCCCAGCATTGCATCTTGCATCTCACAGGACTGCCATGTTCAACACTGTACTAATGTGCTTAAAGAAACCCCATATAGACACCTCTCCATAATTGGTGATCTCAACTCAAAATTTTCCAATCACTTCTAACCACAAACCCTCCATATCTATCACAGTAACACTTTCACGAGACACCTACACTTTCACGAGACACCTCTGAATTGTCCGGGATACTATGTCCAGCCATCCTACAAGACACAGATACAAGTGTTAGTGTCCAACGTGCATATGCATCTCAGAAATGCCAACAGCAAAAGTGGCCTTTCAAACATGCCCCCACCCACCCAAAAAAAAATAAGAAACAAAAACAAAAAACAAAAGATACTTTTGTATTGGATTTAAAAAAAAAACAACCAAGAGAAAAAAGAATAAAAAATAAAAGATAAATAATAAAGAGCAAGCAGAAGTGTCGAAGTTTTCTTTCATGGTTGAGCACACAGAAACATGCATGCATATTTGTTGCTCTCTGAATTTTTGTACGTCATGAAGTGATTTTGAGGTATAGAGAAACTTTCTTACCATCCAAGTGGACTGACGTGGCCATGCCATCAAGGCTCCAAAAGACACCTTGTATTGAAATTGAGATATACCTAGAAAATTCTAAAAATTGGTGCGTTGGTGGGCTATGCAAAACACCATATGTCTCTCTAGGTTGGTGTCCAATTGAGTTAAGAATTAACCACAATATGTTAAGGGTATGGGGTAGTTGGTTGTGTAGCAGGGACATATCTGATTTCCATTTGTGCTTGTTTGACTTCATGTCCATAGTAGATGCATTGTGTGTTTGTCTTGGTTTCAGCCCCAGAGGGTGTTGCTCCAACTCTTCTTTTTGCCAACTCAAGAAGCAAATGGTTGAACCATGATTCTTGCAACCCATATTCTTCCCTTTTCCTATTTTAGACGTCATTTGGACAGATCAAATTTTGGGAACAGGGCCATTTTTTTCCTCCACTTACTTAGGAGTTGAAAACAGCCTCAGTCCACTCCACTATTCAAGGGTGACAAACTTTTGTAATCCCGCTTGCCAAGAAACACCAAATGTCTGTCACCCTGCCAAAACAGAGAAAAAAAAACGAAACCCTTCTTTTCCCCCATTTTTAGGTAACTCCCTTGCTTGTTGGTGTTGTTCAGCTGTCCAAACTCCAAACAGTGCCTTAATACACCAAGAATTTGTCTTATTTTATTTATCTGCATTGATTCTACTCCTAAAATCTGAAAAGTAGTTTATAATGGGCTGCTTTTCAGGTTGTCAGCTATAGAGGCTCATTTAGCAGTTCGAGAGAGCAAGCAAGTAATGCACCTGAAGTTCCCCATGTGATGATTCCTTACAAACTTTGCCAGCCCTTTAGCTTTCAAGACTTCCCCTCTATTCCAATTAAGGTAAGTTACCATTGATGTTATCTTTGTTTTGTGCTGCATTTAGTTATTTGAATTACCTTTTAATTAAAGAAGTTCATATAATTGCAAAATGATGATAGTAATATTCTGATACATTATATATTCCTATATTACATATTTTTTATTTTGTTGTGTTGTTAATTGAGTAATATTTACATGTTCTTTTCTATTTATTATACAATAGGTTCAATGTTTTGGAATGATAAACTTGAAACAATGCAGATAATATTGAGGTGGCACCTGCTCGATGACATTCACAACCAAGAAATAGAATATAAAGATGTCTGCGTGCTTGCACATGTGTGTGTGTGTGTGTGTGTGTGTGTGTGTGAGAGAGAGAGAGAGAGAGAGAGAGAGAGAGAGAGTGCAATATAAAACTGGATTGGAAAGGGAATCCGTCCAACCCAATCTGATGCAATCCCCAACCCAATCGGTCGGAACTGTTAAATAAAACAAAGAACAAAAGAGAAAAAACTTCGATTGGCTGCTTTTACAGTTCAGCTGACCAGTTTTACCAGTTCATTAGCCTGATTCAATCCAGTTTTCTTTTTTTACAGAATTAAGCTTTTTCCTGAACTGGATCAGTTTTGGTCCATGTTCTCTATCCAACCAGTTGAACCAGGTGGTCCAGTATGCTTTCATAGCATTTGAGAGGAAAATATGTAAATTGCAGGACTTATTTTTCATTATTTTGTAATTTAGATGTATTAAATATCATGATTATAGCTTTATTTCTAAGTAGTTAGCTTTTATGAGAAAGCTTTTGAAGAGCTCTAGGAATTTAAAACTATGTCAAACTTGTAGTGATGTTTTATGGTGATCAATATGTCATCATCTTGGAGTTAAACTCTTCAAATTATAGTTCCATAATTCATTTAAGCTTCTTGTGATGCAGATCCGTTATCACTCCCCAGAAGAGGAGATAGGCTATGGACCTAGTTGCTGGCTATGGGATTATCTTAGAAGAAGTGGAGCTTCTGGGTTTTTGCTTCCACTTTCAGGTGGTGCTGATAGTTCTGCTGTGGCTGCTATTGTTGGATGCATGTGTCAACATGTAATAGAAGGTAGTTTTATCAGTCCCTGTTAGTGTGCATCTAATTTCCATGTTCTTTTATACTTTAACAAGTTTTGTCAATTGTCCTCAATATACATTGGTTCGTGCCTTCCGAAAATGTAGAATAATTCGTTTGCGTATGCTACTTGTTTTATTAAACTATTCTCAACCAAATAGACTCTCTCATGTTTTCTTCTTTTCTGCCTCTCATTTGTTTCAACTTAAAATGGCATGGATGTCTACAGCAATCTTCAATGGAGAAGAACAAGTCAAAGCTGATGCAATACGAATTGGTCAGTACAGAAATGGAGAGTTTCCAAAAGATAGCAAAGAGTTTGCGAAACGCATTTTTTATACTGTTTTTATGGGATCGGAAAATAGGTATGTCTTGAAATTTCTGAACATCTGGCATTAGTAAATTTGGCATTAGTATGGTGATATGGTTTCGGTTGATGTATTCCTAGTTGTTTTGTTTGCTTTAGGTCTGTTCCAAGTGCATTTAGATATCTTTTCTGTTTTTTTGGTCTGTCAGCTTGTTTTGCAAGAGAGGTTGAAACCAAAGTTCTCTACCGCTTAAAATCATGTATAAAATTTTGATGGCTCAATATTATAGACCAGCTTGGGTTTCGTTTTTGTTCCTTTTTTGTTTTCATTTCTGGAAATTTATGTTAGAATTGTTGATTTGTATTTGTCCCTTCAGGCAAGCAGACCTAAAAAGCATTTTTTTGTGCTCTTGATAGTTCTGAGGAGACAACAATGAGGGCAAGGGTTCTGTCAGATGAAATTGGTTCATGGCATATTGACCTCAAGATTGATAATGTTGTATCTGCCCTGATCTCCGTGTTCCACTCACTTACTGGGAAGCGTCCTTTTTATAAGGTAACCAAACATCTAAAGATCTTGAAGCAAATATATTAACTGGATATGCAAACTCTAAATTGGACCCCCAATGTTCCTTAAGAGCTAATATTTATTTTTATTTGGATTGTTTTTATCAAATTATGTCTGGTGGTTAAGACTTTGTTGGTGTTTCCTCAAAAGTGAACTTTGCGATTCCTTCCTGTCAAAACATGTTAGTATGTGCAGTTTTACACTTTTCATATGCCTACAATTGAATGAGTATAGCTGAGATTAGAATGTTGAGATGGATGAGTGGCAAGACAAGAAGGGGGGATAGAATTCAAAATAAATATATTTGGGAGAATTTAGGTGTGGTACCAATAAACGATTTGATGAGAGAAAGTAGACTTGGATGGGCTGGTCATGTGTGGTGCAGACCTAGTACAATACCTATTGAGAGGTGCAAGTTAGTTTAAGTGGAAGGCTCAAAAAAGGCAAGGGTAGGCCCAAAAGGACATGATTGCAATTATTGAGAAAAATATGAGGACTTATGGCCTCACTGAGCGTATGGCCCTTAATGGAGCAGAATGACGGACCAAGATTTGTGTAGCCGACCCCAATTAATTGGGAAAAGGCTTTGATGATGATAATATGCCTACAATTGGAAGAGGAAAGATATTCTCTCCATGTTGACATTTCAAAGTTTCATAACTTGAAATCCTGGTTATATGTTATAAATTACAGTACTTCTGAGAACAAGCACTCAAATAACTCATCTGTAAACATCAAATGGCTTGGATCTTAGGCAGCAAGGTATCTTACTCCACAAGCATCTAAATACTGCTTCTTGATTGGATACCACCATAAGCTAGTTCTTCAACAATATGTAATCTTGTCCATGCACATGATGGATGTTATGGAACTTAGAAGAATAGGAGGGCTCTCCAATCTCCCAAAACTTGGAAGCATGAGATCAACAAGGTTAGACCTTACAGTTATCTTTTCTTTTAAAAAAAGGAAAAAAAATGAAGAATTGCAATATTAGATCAAAAGAGGAGAAAGCTACAGTGTCAAGTGTCTTAAAATCTAGACAAGATTTTATCATGTCTTGATTTTTGTGAAATATCAAGAATTGGTTAAACAATGATAGATCTGGCTCAGTCAAGTTCCATTTTAATGGTTGCTCCCTTGGCAACCGCGGGTCCTTTAGTATTGGAGGACTTTTCAGAACTCATGATGGCAGTATCCTCTTGTCCTTCTCCTGTCCTATTGGTCTAGCGGACTCTACTCTTGCCGTGGCCCTTCCCTTATTGGAGGACTTTCGCAAGTTTAATCCCTGTTGGAGTTTTGTACTAATTGTGGACGGGGATTTCAAAAACACCATTGACTGGGCCTCTAAAACCACTCCCTGCCCATGGGGACTTGATTGCATTTTCGACAAGATTACTCATATTTATTGGGGCCTGAGAATATCGTTGAGACATGTCTATAGGGAAGCCAACACCGATGCTGACTCATTGGCGAAGGAGGGGGCCAATCCAACCAAAGTTTTACCCTTATGGCCTCCTGTTTTTCCTCTGCCTCTACCCTTTTGTACCTCTAACTACGAGCTGTATATCATTTTTTGGACCCTTTTGGGTTTTTGTATAGGGTGCCTGCATAAGAGGTGCCTCATTTTTGTACATTTTATCTTTATGCAATATAAGTGAATATTATTAAAAAAAGAGGATAAATCTTGTACAAGTCGAATATGTTACACCATGGTGGATGGAATTATTTTTCATTTCAAAAGCTATAAAATGGCACAAAAATAACATGATGTTGATGACAAATTCGGCCTGACTTGTCTTAGAAGGGTGAATTTGCAATTTGATATATATATTTATATGATGGATTAACCAAATCTTTGGATGAGCATTTTAGCTAAACTACTTTTGATGATTGACTTGTCAATACTAACTTTATGCAAGTGATGATCATAATGATTAGTTCACTTCCCATCATAAGAACATAGGGTGCTTGACATGTCATTACTAGCTGTATGCAAGTGATGATCATAATGATTAGTTCACTTCCCATTGTAAGAACATAGGATAATGACATTAGCACACTTTCCACCTAGCTGAGATGAAAGTGTTTTGAAACATCAATTTATTATTAACAAAAATGCATGGGCTTTGGCATGTTTTATATATAAACCTTTTGACTTTTAAGGCCTGCAGTCTTCTAATTTTGTCATAACATCCCTTGCTGGGAAGGCCTGTTAATTCTTTAGTGAAAGAATATTGGTTAACAATAAAATTCAAGCAACAAGTCCTAAAGCATCAGTCAGAATCTGAGCAGCTCCTCTACATTGGTGCCTTATATGGGATGATGGAATGCGTCATACTTCTAATTTGGTATTCGTTTGTTATGTTGTGTACATGTAACTGGTTTAAGTATGCCTCTTAGATCATGTTCTCCGTTTTATTCATATTCAATGTGCCATATGAAGAATAGTTTGTTCATTTCGATGGTGGAACACCATTGCAAGTAAAAGTTTGTTTCTTGTCAATAGATGTGATTAATTTTGGCTCCTGAATAATGGTTATCACTATGAGCCATTTTATGGCGCCTTGGAAATGAGAAGAGTAGGGTAAGTCGGTGGATCACGAATTTAAGGAATTATAAAGTTGTGCAGGTTGATGGTGGTTCAAATACTGAGAATCTGGCACTACAAAACATTCAAGCTAGAGTAAGGATGGTGATAGCTTTTATGTTGGCATCACTTATGCCTTGGGTTCAAAGTAAATCTGGATTTTATCTTGTATTGGGGAGTTCCAATGTTGATGAAGGACTGCGTGGCTACTTGACTAAGGTAATTTGATTTCTTTCATTCATGAATCAAAGAAATTTGCCGGGTGTAATGACAGTCAGTCATTCATTATTTGAATTAATACTGTTAATCATAAAACACGCAAACGTTTCTTGGACTTTGAAGCTAATCATCAAAGTATGTGAGTATAATCCACTACCTTTGAAAGCTACTTTTTGTTGTGGTCATCACCATCGAATGAAACAACAGATGGTGATGTGGAAAGAGGGTTTGTCCCACCACTAGGGTTATGTCCCCATCTGGTGCATCACTCCAGCATTGACCATCATTATATTGGATGGTGCTGACCTCGATGGACTTTGGCCTTTCATAGTCCATTATGCTATAGTATACTTTCCCATATCAAAATTTTTCTAACATTGGAGATATTGACCCTTAATGATTCTTGTTATGCTATTTTGGCATAGTATGATTGCAGCTCAGCCGACATAAATCCTATTGGGAGTATAAGTAAGCAGGATTTGCGGTCATTTCTCCGGTGGGGAGCCAAAGCTTTGGAGTATCCATCTTTGGCTGATATTGAAGCAGCTCCTCCAACTGCCGAACTTGAGCCTATACGTACAAATTACACTCAGGTACTTGAACTCTTTTGGTGTACATTTTCTTTTTTGAGAAAGTTTTGTCTCATGTTTCAAAACCTGGATCAGTGGGGCAGATCGATTACACATAGATCTGTTTCATATCACTAGATCAGCGATCCTGATTGGGTTTGAATCGATCCGAATCGGTGATATGGGAAAATATTAAAATAAATGAAATAAAATAAAAATTAAATAGGGGTGTATGGGTTGGGGATCTAAGAGGGACCTAAGAAAATATTAGAGAAAATCTAAAAAGAAAAAAAAGGAAAAAATATATATTAAAGGGGAGGGGGGTGGTTGGTTTTGGGGGGAACCGGGGCCAGGACTCATACCATCCCGGAACTGGTTCGGTCACGATCGCTACCCATCCAAATTGGCAACCAGGATCGGAAATTGTTAGGTTTTAAAACACTCGCTTTCTCAAAGTTTGTGCAGTTTGTAACATTATGCTAAGTTGGCGCTGTGAGGCGGAGTCATAGTGATTCAATTGAGACTGGATCCAATGTCTTGTGAAACTCTACAGATTCGTAAGAAAATAGCAAATTCCTAAAAGAGTTGGCGTTGTTGCATTTGCATTTGGTTTTAGAATCATTGTCGAGGTTTGAAGTAGATTTGATATGACCTTGGTGTCATATGCAGTTACGTAACAAAGTTGTAGAAACCTGAAAGCCAAGAATTATTCATTAGAAAAACAAAAAAGTAAAGAACCCCAAAGCCTAAAAGGCCATGTTGGACTCTTTGACTTGGTTCCATATGGTAGAAAAAATACAAGACGATCATGATAACCATAGAACATCACGAATTTGTTCCTACTTTTACGGCGGTATAGTGCCAAACTCTAATTCTTCTGACATATTTAGAGAGAAATGAAATAGAAGCTCTTGGCAGAATGCATACTTGACATGTGATACGTGTTGCTGTTTATATCAGTTGGATGAAGTGGACATGGGGATGACTTACGAGGAGCTATCAGTATATGGACGCTTGAGGAAGATCTTCCGATGCGGACCTGTCTCAATGTTTCAGGTTGGTCCTGCAATCCCTAAATTTTGAAGATACTATACTGACAAATTTCTTCCCCATTGTGTTGTTGAATTATATATATAAGCATGCCCAAGATTCATCACCATTAAAAAGACCTTGTTAAGGGTATTTATTTAGGGAAAGGTTTCTATATTTTCCTAAGGGTATTTGTTTCGGGAAAGGTTTCTATATTTCCCCTACTACATAGAAGATATATGCGCCCCCCCCCCCATCTAGCCGTCCAATTTAGATTAAGTGAGCCACTGACCACTTGATCTAGATCCGATGCCTCACAGTATTTTATTTTTAATATTTTTCATAAATTATATGAATATAAAATTTGGTACGTGCCATCATCTTAATGGGGCACACCTACAAAAAATATTAAAAAAATTTCAGTAAAATGACCCAAATACCCCTTATATCTTTCAGAGGTATTTTGGTCATTTTATTTTATTGAGAATATGTTTTTATATTGTTGACAGGTGCGACTTTAAGAGAGGAGTGGACACACAAAATTTCATGTCAAAATAGTTTGTAAAAAAATATTAAAAATGAAATAGTGTAGAGATGTGACATTGTGATTGGGGCAATCTCAGAATGGACGGTTGGATAAGGGGAAGCATATAAATTTTATGCAGTAGGGGAAACATAGAAAGCTTGCCCATTTGTTTAAACCCATTTTTTGCACACACACTTGCCCATGAAAAAATTCAAAAAAGAAACCTAAAAGGTGGCTTTTGAGAAGAGAGAAATAGAGTAATAGTAGCCCATTTTCTATGAACTGGCAGATCTAGGGTTGGATGAGTTCAAAATTGATTAATTTTGTTCGTTGAGTTTTTTTAAGACCATCCCCAAAGCTCGGGGTCAAAGAAATCACGTTAAGACGGTCTTTTCGAGAGTGGCATAGCATGGGTATATGGGATTCCGGGGGTATACATGTATTCCACACACGCATATATAGGATTCCCAGAGTATATAAGTATTCCACACAAAGGAATTCATGCATGTATGCATCCACACACGCACACGAACCTATATATATTCATACATATTAGAAATTAAACTAAAAGCAACCATTCTGGATAGATAACTATGTGTTGCTTTTCTATGAGAATAGTCATATTATTTTCTTCTGATGGGTCCGAAATCACATACCCTCATTTTTACTATTAACTCTGTCGTTTTCTTTTACTTTTGGTGGTTCAGTATCTGTGCCAGAGGTGGTATGGGCGACTTGCGCCTTCTGAAGTTGCTGACAAAGTCAAATACTTCTTCAAATATTATTCCATGAATAGGCACAAGATGACTGTCTTAACACCTTCTTATCATGCCGAGGTTAATCATCTCTCTCTCTCTCTCTCTCTCTCTCAGCACACAGAAAGATCAGGAAAAATTGAGTGGCATATTGTAAATTTTGCAGAGCTATTCACCGGAAGATAACAGGTTCGATCTTCGCCAATTCTTATATAACACGAGATGGCCTTTCCAATTCCAAAAGATTGATGAACTAGTGAAAGAAAGTGAGGCTCAAAAGGCCACTTCGCCTCGAAGCAGTGGGCCTACTGATGCAGAAGCAGCCGCTGCCCATGGAAGTGGTATGGGAGTGGCCGCTGCCGGCTCTGGAAATCCAAAGGTTGGCCTCTAACGATGTTTTGTAGTTGGTCTCAGAAGAGAAAATCATACTCATTTTTCTCTCCTTTTTTTTTTTTGGTATAAGCTAGAAGATTGTCATGTGGGAGAACATTATTCGTTCACTCCCTCATAAAACTAGGACTATTTTTTAGGACCCCAATTCTTGGGATTGGAACCTCTAGTGACCAGCCTCAATTAACAATAAATAAGGTTTATATAAGGTGTTTACGTTAAATAGTCAAACGTAAGGTGCACCTTCAAACTTCAACCAAAGATGTTGTTTCGGTGCTTGAAACCTTACGATGACCCAAAAACATATTTCCACCTGTTATTATGAAATTTAAAGTTTCAAAAATGGTATAGATCAAGTGAACCTGCAAACGCTTGAGAACCTTTGAAATGGTCAGTCTAGATAATGTGTTACACGATGTAATCTTTTTAGGATTTCAAGTTTTTGTTTTTTTTCTCATGTCCATCCATCTCAAGGTTGAGATAATCAATTGGAGTGTTTTCTAGCATTGGAACAACCTTTATCAATTGATTTTTTAGATGCATTTACTTCTACAATATAAGGTTTTGACATCTTATGTATTTTTCTAATAATATCCATAATATAATCAAATAAAAATGTATATAACACTTCATATGAAAAATTAGATGGTTAGGTTTAAAAGTTTAAGAACTCAATTTTTTTTTTTTTTTTTAATATTCAATGCTTCTGATCGCAAATTTTTTGCATCCAGCAAATGCTTTCAAAATCCTATGAAGTTAGACTTTTGCCTATGGGAGTAAATACATGGTAGATGTATTTAAGAGGGCAATGTTGGATTTGATGTTATCAAAAACCACCAACATTAAGATATTCCCAAATTATGTGGGATTGAGATATTCTCAAATTATATAGGATTAAGATATTTTCATATTGTGTGAGATTGAGATATTTCCATATTATGAGGGATTGAGATATTATCATATTTTGTGAGATTGAGATTAGAGAAATGATTCTATAGGACCTTCATTCACCCATGTGTATAGGACCCCGAAAGATCATTATTAAATTTGGCATGGATCTATAGAAAAGTCGAGTCCTACACCCATGTGATAACTTTTCTAAAGATCCGTGTCAATTTGAATGGTGATCATTTGGGGTCCTACACACATGGGTGGGGGAGGGTCCTATAGGATCATTACACTTGAGATTAATATTGATAAGTTTCCTAAGGGAAATATAAATCCAAAAAGATTAGGACCTTTTGGATATATATCCTATTCTTACTAAAAAAATAAAGGTTTCGAATGCAAGGTTCGAAGCGGAGAAATTTGATGGTAAGCATTATGTTTCAACAAGAATTATGAATAAATTTATTTGGCAAAAGATGAAGAATCCATGAAGCTATCCAATGGATGTTGGCATGGTGAGCATGTGATTTTGATATCAAGGTAGAGATTGTTGGATTTAGTGCTATAAAAAATCACCAACATTAAGATATTCTCAAATTATGTGGGATTGAGATATTCTTATATTATGTGGGATTGAGATATTTTTATATTATGAGGGATTGGGATAGTCTCATATTTTGTGAAATTGAGATTAATATTGGGATAGTCTCATATTTTGTGAAATTGAGATTAATATTGATAAGTTTCCTAAGGAAAATATAAATCCAAAAAGATTAGGACTCTTTGGATATATCTCTTGGGTTTTGAGATATATGCAACATCTATAGGAAGTTTTCTATTTAGTGTGGACTACTAATCTTATATATATGGGATGAAAGTTCAGAGAATTGGTGTGCCTAATTTGGATCACCATATGGGAATGGTGGTTATTCTAGTAAGAGAGGGAACTAGAGTCTTTTGTGTATAAGATGCAATTTCCTCTTAGAGAGAAGAAAGCTTCCTATTGAGAGAAACTTTGTGATGGTGCCTCTTGTTGACTATCGAAGATTGAGAGCCTTGTTTCTTGTAGAGAAGTGGTTCCCATAGAGATTTTTGGTTGTCTACCTTTTTAGTGAGATAAAATCTCGTTTGCTCACAAAGTTGTTCTCTTCTTAGAAAGTTGTCTAGTTATAGAATATAGATGAAAGAACGGCATGGTGTCGTTTGGGAGAGCTGGTTTGAAAAGGGGTTTGGTCGACTTGTGTTTTTGGCGATGTTTGTTCCAAACTCTTTGATGTGACTTTCATTGGAATAGTGGATTTATGTTTGTCGTGCTCGTGGATGTAGCCATCTTGGGATGAATCACGTAAATCTTTGTGTTCTTGTTGTATGTGTTTCATGATTTATTTCTTGTACTTTATTTACTAAAAAAATCAACCCATCAGATTTAGAGCTTCCGTGCACAAGTGGTATCAGAGCCAAGTTTGGGGGTTTCGAGATGGCAGTAAAGGTTTCGAATTCAAGGTTCGAAGTGGAGAAATTTGATAGCAAGCATTATTTTCAGCAAGAATTATGAATAAATTTATTTGGCAAAAGATGAAGAATCCATGAAGCTATCCAATGGATGTTGGCATGGTGAGTATGTAATTTTGATATCAAGGTGGAGATTGTTGGATTTGGTGCAATCAAAATCACCAACATTATGACATTATCAAATTATGTGGGATTGAGATATTCTCATATTATGTGGGATTGAGATATTTCAATATTATGAGGGATTGAGATATTATCATATTTTGTGAGCTTGAGATTACTATTGATAAGTTTCCTAAGGGAAATATAAATCCAAAAAGAGTAGGACTCTTTGGAAATATCTCTTGGGTTTTGAGATGTATGCAACATCTATATGAAGTTTCCTATTTAGTATGGACTTCTAATTTTATATATATAGGATGAAAGTGCAAAGAATTTGTGTGCTCATTTTGGGTCACCATATAAGAATGGTGGTTCCTCTAGAGAGAGAGGGAGCTGGAGTCTGCTGTATATAAGATTCAATTTCCTCTTAGAGAGAAGAAAGCTTCATATGGAGATAAACATTGTGATGGTGTTTCTTGTTGACTCTTTAAGATTGAGAGGCTTGTTTCTTGTAGAGAAGTGGTTCCCATGGATATTTTGGGTTGTTTACTCTTTTAGTGAGATAAAATCTCGTTTGCTCACAAAGTTGTTATCTTCTTAGAAAGTGGTATAGTTATGGAATAAAGATGAGAGATCGGCATGGTGCCGTTTGGGACAACAAGTTTAAAAGGGGGTTTGTTCGATTTGTGTTTTTGTTGATGTTTGTTCTAAAATCTTTGATGCAACTTTAATTGGAATAGTAGATTTTTGTTTTCCGTGCTCGTGGATGTAGCCATTTTGGGGTGAACCATGTAAATCTTTGTGTTTTTTGTTGTATGTGTTTCATGATTTATTTTTTGAATTTTATTTGTCAAAAAATCAACCCATCAGGTTTAAAGCTTCCGTGCCCAACAAGTGGTATCAAATATAATAGGCAAGTGGGCGTATTGAGACCAAAATCTCGAAGTAGATGTATGGAAGTTTGGAAAAAGAATATTATAAAGCAAAGCAACAAGATGTATTTTTTTTTGGTTCCATCCTATTTTTAAGGAAAGCATTTCATGTTTTAGTGGATAATTAAATTGAGGAATATTAATGAAAGACAAATACAAAAGAGAAACAAAATAAAATAGGGAACATCACATATTCATTGAAGGATTGGCTAAATTTATGCACAAAAGGGGAAAATACTGCTTGGTATTTCAAAGGAATATTCAGCTTGAAGACAAAAATTAGGGCTTCATTTGAGAGGGAGAGAGATGGGGATCAAGATTTAGAGACATTTGCACCCATTCCCTTACAGCACCAAGAGAGGGAAAGGGGTAGGGAGTCCATACTAAATAGGAGAGCGGGAGAGCGGTAATTCAGCACGTTGTGTTTCCATTCTTATTGACATTGTCCCAGTAATACCTTTTCAAAAATTAATTTCTAAAATATTTGAAAAACGGGTAGAGAACTATTTTCTCACTGAAGTATGGAAAAAAAAAAAAAAGGTTTATAGGTCTAAGTTGACACGTCAAGGACATAACATGACACAATGAGAGTGCTACATGTCTGACTCTTTGAAAACTTGGATACGTTTTCTTGGTAGTTTCTCCATGGAAGTTTTTAATACCACCTTCTAAATAAAAGATGTATTTATATAGTATCTAGAAACGTGAATTTTGATATACACATTTGAGACACTAGCTTGTGTTAGATGGCAACGCGTGTATTCCCATGTTTTGCAACTTAAGTTTTACTCCAAATATGTGATTGGTTTGGATATAATTAAATAGAGTTGAGGCTCTAAACTATCAAAATAAAGCATACCTTCAAATAATGGCAATACATGTTTCATTATTAGAAATCTTCATGATAGCTTGACGCTTTATTTTCATATCTACTTATAACATTTAAATAGTAAAAAATAATGTAGATTGATCAGATCTATGACCGGATCCTACATTTCAGGTTCAATTTTTGGACCCATACCTGGACTTGGTTCGGATCTACCCTTAGTCCCGGGTCGGGTCGGGTCGGGTCGGGTCGGGTTGGATTGGATCCATTGCCTCCCCTGTGTCCAACGAACCCTTGTTAACATGTGACACTGGTGTGTGCTGCGCTAAGAAAATTTAGAAAACTCAAGTGCCATCTTTGTTACCTACTTCGGCAGCGGGCGTTCGGGCGTTAGGTGATCAGGACCACAGACAACACTACGTTGAGACCACAGACAACACTAGGTTGAGCTCCCAGAAAACATGGTCACGTTTTCTCCTTTTTTTAATTTCAAATATTACATAGCGTCTTTATTTACTAGTAAGATCAAATTAAGAAAATAATAGTTCAAAAAATATTTAATCTCAAATATTACATAGCGTCTTTATTTACTAGTAAGATCAAATTAAGAAAATAATAGTTCGAAAAATACTAAAAGCTCCCCAACTCAAAGCTTAGAAAATTGTTCATAAGGTGAACAAAAAATTATCCAAAATTTTATATGCTAACAACATCTCCATAGGGATGGGCCAAGTAATTAGGTGGTATAGCTGGACCACTATAATCCATTTCGTCACATAACTTTTTAGGGGAGGTCTTTATGCGTCTGGGGTCGCAATGCTACAATGGCGTCCCACGCATAAAACATCTATCTTAAAGTTGGATGTAAAGTGTCTAAAAATTATCTTCAAAGGTTATATATTTTTTTTTTAATTTTATTTTATTTTATACATACCACTCCAGAATGTGAGAGTGAGAGAGAGAGAGACCATGACGTATTTACATGCGAACTTGGTGATGTTTACTCGAACTCGATGTGGTTGTTTGAACTCGATAGGCTTTTGAGTCTGCAATCAAATCCATGAGAATTGGCCTAGTCTAATTAGTCAGAACAACTTATCATCTTTATTTTGATTGGATCGAGTTTTTTATAGACCTAGGCGAGTTTGCCAGATTCGACTCGAGCATGAGAACCCAGTATGTCTCGACTCAAGTCCTTGTTTTACAATATTGGACATATGCAAGGTATGACGAAAAGTATTGATAAACGGATCTTGTTTATATACAGTGATTTTGTGATCTCCATCGTCCATTGCAAATTGAAAGTAGATGCATCAGGTGACAAAGTGCTTTTCCTTGATATTGTAAATATTGAAATACAGAATACTAGTGGAGAGGAACATTTAATAATCCAAATCCTGGAGATGCAGGAGCAAAACAACGAAGACGAAATAGTTCTTCGAAAAAAATGGATATGTGGGATAGATCGTCTCCTACTGATCGATCGCGTGTTAGATTAGGTTAGTCAAGATCGATGATATGAAAAAAACACTTTAAATAATTTTAGGAAAATAAAATTGGGGTTTATGGGAGGATTTAATGAACTATCAAATGACAATATTTAAAAGTAATAAATATTAAATATGAAGGAGATTAACAAGGCCATTTTTGGTTCCTTATGGAAGCAAGCTCAATGGGTTCACTTCACTATAAGTCATGAAATCACGAACGTGATATATAAAATTTTGGAAAATAATTGAAAATTTGCTAGAAAATAACATTTTTAATATTCAAATAAAACATAAAAAAATATATACAATGAGACCATTTATTTTTTATAAAAGGAGGTCATAATTATTATTGATCATTAGAAGTCAAATTACATGGTTGGGGAGATATTATTTTTATTTTTTATACAAGGAGGTCATAATTATTATTGATCATTAGAAGTCAAATTACATGGTTGGGGAGATATCATTGACTACGCACAACATCCAAAATAAATTTCTTGAATTTTGTGACATGTTTATTTTAGTAATTCAATAGAGAAGACATGCATTCGCAAGATTGAAAACGACAACGTCATAATTAGATATGAGGGTGCTATCACCACAACCCAAGCCCTTTCCTTGTGAGAAACTTCAATAATTGAATTTCACAGCCAATGGCTTAAAATAATCGTGATTTCTTTCCTTGCGAGAAACTTCAATGATTGAATTTCAAATCCAATGGCTAAAAATAATCGTGATTTTTATGTATTAAATGTAGGGTGCAGTGTGTATAGAACCTAGCCTTTAACACAACCAAATTAGAGCCTATCTCCAAATAGCGTCAAGAAATGTGGTTTCAAAATTGGAAATCTTTGTGATAGCTTTAAAATATATTTTCATATCTGTTTAAGCAGTTCAAAGCTTCAAAAATAGTGTAGATCGACATATCTATGATATCTTGAAAATTGACGGTCCAAAAATGCTTTACAAAATACACTATTTTCAAAAATTGCAATCCATTTTTTTCTCATGTCCATACATCTTGATGACGATATGATCAATTTGAAGATATTTGGGAATAAAAAAACATCTTCTAATGAAATGTATGAGGTAGGCTCAAATTTGATTGTTTAGAGCCTCAGCTCTATATAAACTTTCCCTTAAAAGTAAAGGAAAAGTTTATATAGAGCCGAGGCTCTAAACAATCAAATTAGAGCTTTCATCAAAATTTTCACTAGAAGATGTTGTTTTGATGCCCAAATGTCCTCAAATTGATCATCTCGATATCAAAATGCATGAACAAGAGAAAAAAATGGATTTTAAATTTTGGAAATAGTGTATTTTGTAACGCATTTCTGGACCGTCAATTTTCAAGTTTTCATAGATATGTCGATCTGCACTATTTTTTAATATTTAGACTTTATAAATAAAGATGAAAATATATTTTAAGGCTATCACAAAGATTTCAACCTTATTTCTCAACACTATTTGAAGGTAGTTGTGGTTTGTGTCGAACCGATGCTCTAAACAATCAAATTAAAGCCCACCGTCAAATAGTATCGAGAAATGTGGTTTCAATGCAGGAAATCTTTGACTAGCCTTAAAATATATTTTAATATTTAATTATAAAGTTTAAAGCTTAAAAATAATATAGATTGAGCTCATCTATGAAAACTTGAATAACTTAATAATTACCGGTCTAAAAATGTGCTATAAGATGCTCTGTTTTTAAAACTTGAAATCCATTTTTTTCTCAAACCTTGCATCTTGATGTCAGGATGATCAGTTTGAAGATATTTGGGCATCAAAACAACCTCTTCAGCATTTTGATGTCAGGATGATCAGTTTGAAGATATTTGGGAAATTTTTGAGATACGTCCCAAATCGATTGTTTAGGGCCTAGACTGGAAAATAAATGGCAATAAATAAACAAATAAATAAATAACACCATCTTTCACATGTGGCCTTAATGATCATCATGTGTCGAAAAGACACCGGAAAAAACATTGCAAAAAGTGGTGGTCCCTCTTGTCCAGTCTTGCTCTCCAACACGACAAAAACGTCTTCTCTTTGACAACTCAGACGCCAACTCGACACGGTGGAATCATACTCCAATGCCAGCGGATGTGCCGTGTCATCATTAACCAATGGTCCCACGACACGTTTCGTGAGGCATAGGCGGCCGGCTACCTAGCTGGCGGCCACGTTTCCGTGTTGGATCTTTGACATCGCCACGTCCGACAAATGACAAGTGGCAGATGAGACGCCTATGGACGACCTGTTTTTAGCTGGAGAAATTACCATGACTGCCATCTGGTTTTTACGTAATGCCGAAATTGTCTCATCCTGAACTGTTCACATGACCGTATTCTCCTCATGAAGCCTCCATTTGATTTTTTTTTTGCTCCTGCTGGACTGCACCTATTCCCTCCATCAAAACACCTATCGCACTTTAATTTGTTTACTTTAACCATATATAGAATTCCTAGATGATTATTTTTAAAATAAAAAATTTCAATTTTGAGTTTTGTGACTTCAAAAATGGGATTAGTACTTTATTTCGAAAATTATATTTGCTCCTATTATTGTATGAATTGTATGATATTATATCACCAAAATTTAAGATCTAAAAAGTAACCTTGACATGTATTTTGCCTTATAGGAAGTAAATAGATATGTACTCTGCCTTATAGGGAGTAAATAGATATGTACTCATGGAAGAGTAATAAATCTTTTGACTTTTGTTGACTACTACAAATTTTTTTTGATTGAGTGGGCTGGTTATTTATTTTTGGTACAACGAACTCGCAATTATTCTTAGCCATTGGATATGAAATCTAACGGATTAAAATATATCATGTTATTTGAAAAATTTTATTTTGGATTTTATACCTAGTCAATGATATATCACCAACCACATGATTTCATATCTAACAGTAATATTGATTGTGATCTCTTTTTACCAAAAGTAAGTGGTCTTATATACATTTATTGTTTTTTTTAATCGTCCGTGGACCTCTTAAGGATTTATCCAAATAAAATATTATTAAAATGGACAAATCACATATTAAAAAAATTAAGAAAGTCAAATCGAATAATTTATCGACTATAGTGATTACTTTAAAACACTATAAAGAGTAGGGTTGGTTTGTATAAGTTGTCAATCTTAAATAATTAAACAATCAAAGTAAGGAGAACCACTAAATCTTGTTAAAAGATGGAATTATGGTACCAGAAACACTTATGATGCTCTAAAAATATATTTTTGCCCCTAATTATGGAAATTAAAATTCTAAAATGGTGTAGAGTGAACAAATATATGAACATTCTAAAATTTTGAAAATTGACTATTTAAATAATTTGTAACAAGATGCACTACTTTTAAGACTTGAATTCTTATTTTTTGCATATTCATTTTTTTAGGAACAATATTTTTTGGTGGATTTTTGAAGTTCGCCTTACTAGAGCATAAGGTTAACACCTTATATGATGTTCCAAAAAAAGGGTTAACACTTTATATAAATTATTTCCTAGATATTATTTCTTTATAATATGAGTGAGATTTATATAAGGTTCCCACTCTATATTATATTAGTAAAGTACCTCTAAAAATTGCCATAAGATGTAATTCCGCTGCTAGAAACTTTATGGTAGCTTGAAAATGCATATTCTACTCTAATTAAGAATTTAAAAATTTTAAAACTAGGGCAAACTGAGCATATCTATATACATTTCAATTCAAAATCTTGAAGATAGTCGGTCTAGACAACTTATTAGAGATTAACCACTTTTAGATCTTGAAATTCTTTTTTTTTTCTTTACACCATATATCTCGAGGTCGAAATCAATAATAAGAAAGTTGTCTAACTTCGAAACACTATTTTCTATTGGACTTTTAAGAAGCACCTTACTTCTATAATATACGGTTGCAACTTATATAAGCTATTTCTTTTTAGTATTTACTCTATCATTTTAGTGAATATTAAAATAAATGCCCCTCTAAATCTCATTAAAAGATGCATTTTCAATGCCAATACCTCTTACAATATCGTAAAAACTATTCACCCCTGATTTTGAAATTTAATAATCCAAAAATAATGCAAATCGAGCAATATGATACACACTTAGATATTTTTAAAATGAACAATCTAGACAATGTATTATAGGATGCACTACTTTTAGGAATTTTTTTTCCATATCTATACATCTCGAGGTTATATGATCAATTGTAGGGTTTTTCAACGTCAAACATAACCTTTTCAAGTGGAATTTTTAGGTGCAACTACCTTCTAAGCATAAGGTGGACATTTTATATGGATATTTTTCATTTAAAAATACCCAAAATGCTGTTTGTTTTGAATTTGGAATCCTGAACAAGTGGGAGGTTTGATAATCAAGCCCCTCCAAGGTGGCTCAAGCTAGATGATGGAATACTCCAAAGCATAATCACATCATTTCCATTGAAGTCCATTGTTCCTTGTTTAAGGCCTAGAACTAGTAGAGGTATTTACATTTTTTGACTATGCTTTAGTAGTTAGAGTCGAAAAATGAAACTACTTCCCCTCATGCGAGTTACAAACTTGAACAAGTTATTTTTTTTTGCTTAAAATCTCTTGTCACATGTTTCGAACACAGAACAAGAAGGAGCATTTTCGCAAACTCATTGAGCATTTTAACGCCCTGAATAGCTATATGTTGGCTTTTAAAATAAAATACTCGATAAGGTATTTGATTTGAGCCAAAAGATATTATACTCCTGTAGAGTATATTGTCCATTTACTCCCTCGTATAAAACCCCACCTAGAATTAAGGCCCCATATTTTTTAGATGTAACCTCTTAAACCCATAGAATAACCTCAATTAAAAAAAAGCCCAATCGCATCCTCTATGCACATAGAAAATTAATGTCTTGAGATTAAATAGAGACCATCAAAATTTTAGATGGTGAGAACTAATTGTTCGAAAACTCAATTTTCAAAATTTCATTCTGAAAATAATCATCTAGTGATTCTTAAGTAGTTTCCAAAATTCCACAATAAAAAAATCCTTTTAAGTTGGTCTTTTGATCAAGGGAGTAGAAGTAAGCAACATTCTTAAGGGAGCATAGTATACTCCTCTTGACTTGATCATGTAACCACTTTATTGAGAAATTGATGGATATAACTATCTCAGTTATTTTCTTGAAAATACCGCTTAAATTGTTAAACGAACTTGTAGAATTATTAAGATGATCAAATCAACATATTTAGCTTTAAACTTTTTAGGTTTTATTTCACTCTTACATCCTCAAAAAATGTTTAATATTTACCAAATTACTCTGTGCTTTATTGAGAATCATGAACGATCTAGGTTATTTTATTAATTTGGCCACATCAAGTAGCCCAAACTAGCTGATGATAATACCCTTCATTATGAAAGGATACAAAACTGCCGAACAATACTTAGTAGGGTGCGGTGTGGAAGAGCCGAGCTCTAAACAATCAAAGTAAAACGCATCTTCAAATAGCGTCTAAAAATGTGGTTTCAATACTGAAAATCTTTGTGATAGTCTCAAAATATATTTTCATCTTTAATTATAAAATTTAAAGCTTCAAACATAGTATAGATCGAGCAAATCTATGAAAATATTGAAAATTGACGGTCCAAAATTGTATCACAAGATGCATTATTTTCAAAACTTGAAATCCATTTTTTTCTCATGTCTATACATCTTGAGATCAAGATGATAAATTTGGGGATATTTGGGCATCAAAACTACTTCTTCTAGTGAAATTTACCCTAATTTGATGGTTTAGAGCCTCACACTTATATAAATTTTTTCCGTACTATGCAACACGCAATTGGTTCTTTTTTTCATGCAAATGTCAAATATACTAAAAAATATTTAAATAACTAGAATGGCCCATTACTTCTAGCAAATTGTGCTCCAAAAATAAAAATATATTCCTTCGTTGTGTACTATATAGCCTTTCATTGTATTAAAATTATTTTAAAGAATTATTAATATTAACTAAACCACTATTTTGAGCAGTGCGTTTTTTTGTGGTGCCACTATGTTGTGCTATCTACTCAACTTGTGTAAAATTCATTTTAAAAAAATTAATATGAATGTATAATTTATTTAAACTGGATTATATTGTTTTACTATAGAGTTTAAAGCAGTACTTAAAAATTATAAAATGGAAGTTCTTTACTATGGTCTTGTTAAATTGTATTGCATATTTGTTTTAATTAATCTTGTAGTAGTGCATTGCGTCATATTTGTGTTGACACTATGTAGGGGCTTCATACTTTAATTGTGTAGAAGAAGAATAATATAAGTTTTTTATTGTAGCATTGCTATACTATATTGTAGGTTTGTCTGTAATTAATGTTACGTTTTTTAAGTCAATTAGATTTGTTAATCAATTTTCAAAAGTTTGTTCCAATTATAAGTTATAATTTATTATACCTTATAAAAAATTATTTAAATATTTGAAATAATTAGTTATGTTACAAATATGTACTTATGTGTGTGTGAGAGAGAGAGTTACAATTTACAACTTATAGATGACAATTTAAATATTTGTATAGTATATATACATTTAGATATATGGAAAATGATAAATTAATAAACTTATAAAATTATAATTTACAAATAATAACTTTTATAGTGAATTATGCATTCTATTGTTTTAAACAAAAATTTATTTTGCAGTAAAACAAAAAAATTTAGAGTTAATTAAAAGCCATTAAACTCCATATAAAGTATATAGACAAAAACAATGCGAACTACAACTTCAAGGAGTTCATCTTTTTTTTTCCATCGAAGTTCAACTCTTTCACAAAATCTTGTTTATTATCGAACATAGGATTACCGACTCCACGTGGACACTCATCAAATATTGGTAGTGATTTTTTAAATAATCTCATGTAAAACTATTGTTTAGAATAGTGCTTTGTACTGACACTATGTTGTGCTACTTACTCAACTTGTGTAAAATCCATTTTAAAGAAATTAATATGAATGTAGAATTTATGGTTTTTTATGAAAAAAGCCATAGTATTTGACTTGGACTTGTTGAAAACTTATTTTTTACTTTGGCTCCCCTCCTTTTTGTAGAGGAGCAAATTGACCATTTTGCCCCCTTTTTAAAAATAAATTCCTAATCTAATTTTTTTTCTCATCTTGCACAAATTTTTCCTATAGTTTCTTCCTACGGCTTTATCTATTTCTCTAAAAATTTAATTTTGTGAAGCTCTTCTCTCCCACATTCTCTCTCTAAAAACTTGACTCATTATTCCATCTTCTAACATTTTCTCTCAAAATACCAAATATGTTATTTTCCACTATCACATTCTCAATCCAATTCTTCTCTCATCTCATATTCTCTCTCTAGAAATCTAATCTCATTTTTGTTTCCAAATACATTTCCTCTCTAACCACCCAACCCATTTGTTGGGTCCTCTCATATTCTCTTGCTTGTAAACCAATTTCATTTTTGCCTCCACTCACATTCTCTCTCACAACATCAACCCCATTCTGGCCTCTTCTCACTTTTTTTTTTTTTAGAGAAGAATGTGAGAAAAAGGAATAATGCACCGGGTTTCCAAATAGATGATGTATGAGGAGAGAGGAAAATCACCGGAAAAAAAAAAAAGGTCAAATATAAGATTTTGTTTTTGAAAGAGGGGCAAATCGGTCTATTTACCTCTCTATAAAAAGGGAAAGGGACAGTCAAAAATAAAATCTCATGATGTCTCATTTGTTAAAAGAAACTTATTATAAGGTTTTTATTTTAAAAAGTCCTAGAATTTATTTAAACTGTCTATTTTTTTATTATTATAGAGTTTAAATGGGCATGTGTATTGGATTACCTAGAAGTTATTTATTGTAGTTTTGCTAGACTGTATTGTAGGTTTGACTTTAATTAATTTTATATCAGTGCAACATGTCATTTATATGTGTCAAATGTTTATTTAAAAATATCATGAATGTAGAATTTATTTAATCTTTTTTTAAAAAATCATGATTCTAATATTGTAATTTAAGAAATATTTTTTCTTCATAATAGCGTTTCATAGCATTTCTTCCTTCATATTTTTCTTAATCTTGATATTATACCTATAAAGTCATAAATATGTAATTAAGATTCAAAACCTTACCTAAAATTTTGGTCATAAAGTGTTCAAGTAAATCAA
>NW_006497375.1:673688-711207 GCF_000471905.2 Amborella trichopoda
AACTCAAAGTTACTGAATTGAAGGTAATATGAAAAAAAAGAATTGAAAAATACTAAAGGGATTCGGGCTTGGACTTAAGTAGTTCAATTAATTTTTACAACCTTATATCTTAGGTTTGATTTCTAAAAAACATAATTATACCTATAAAAGGAACTTAAACTTGACATATGAAATACTTGGGTTTTTTTTTTTGTTTTTTTTTTTTTTTTTAAAAAAAAAAGCAAATGAAATACTTGGGCCTTTTTTTTTTTAATTCCAAAAATGTCCAGATCTTTTACCCATAAGAAAATTGATTTGATAGGGTTGCAACCCTATTAAAATAAGTATATCCTCACTTCATAACTCATTGAAAATTATAAGTAAAGCATTAAAAAACCTTTACATCGATCATCTCGACTTGAACATTATGGTTGTGAACAAAAATTAGGATTTCAATATCTAAAATAGTATATATTGTAACAAATTTTCTAGACCGTCAATTTTACTTTAAAAGTAAGCGTTCCTAAATCAATAAGACTATTTTTTGATAAATTGATTTATAACCATGATAGAAATTTCTAAACAAGGATTTTAGGTGAGGTTTTCTTTTGTTTTCATAAACCTTATGCCTCACATGTTTATATAGAGCCGAGGTTCTAAACAATCAAATTCGAGCTTACCTCAAAAATTTCACTAGAAGAAATTGTTTTGATGCCCAAATATGATCAAATTGATCATCTCGATATCAAAATACATGGACATGAGAAAAAAATGGATTTTAAGTTTTGGAAATAGTGTATTTTGTATCACATTTTTTAATTGTCAAGTTTCAAGATTTTCAAGTTTTCATAGATTTGTCGATCTATGCTATTTTTTAAGATTTAAACTTTATAAATAAAAATAAAAATATATTTGAAGGCTATCATAAAGATTTTAAGTATTGAAACCAATACTATTTGAAGATAGGCTCTAATTTGATTATTTACGGCCTAGGCTCTATACAAACCGCACCCTTGCATAAATTTATGTAAAAATATTTTTAGGCCTGCACTTTCAGAGCAAAAATATTTTTAGCACCCACACTTCAGATCCTGTCTCTCTAAAATTGATCCTGAGAATCTCGGAAACTTTTCTCTAACCGTTTTTTTTATCCCTATCTTCCTCTGTTTGAAAGAGAAACAAAAATAATGGCGGATTCGGAATACTTGGATAAGATGGTAAGAGAGCTAAAATGCCCCTCCTGGTAAATCTTGTATTTTGACCTATTTTCTTTGATTTTTAGCTATTAAATCTCATTCATTTGATTTATTCTCGATGAATTTGTTTCATATATAAGGTTTTGAAAGTGGACTTCTGCAACTGTTACTGCGGCTTGAGTCTTCTCAACTCTGCTGTTTCTCTCACATGTAAGAAACCTCTCTCTCTCTTGTGGGTTATGAATATGTTTATTTCTTTCTGCCTTCCTCCCTCCCTCCCTCCCTCGCTCCCTCCCTCCCTCCCATATCTTGTGATGTAATGGGTTTTGGTTTTCTTGATCAGTGGTTTAATTTTTTTGTGATATTCTCACTCTTTTCTGTTCTCTTATTTGTTATATTGGGTTATTTGATTTTTTGTTCTGGGATTATTAGTTGAATTTTTTGTTTTATTTTCACTTCTTTCTGGTCTCTTAATTTCATTTATCGGGTATTTGGGTTTTTTGTTCTGGTTATTGTAGGATGCATTATGGTTTTTATTATTCCCTTTTGATATATGGGTTATATGATAAATATGTTGCTCTGATTTTTATTTTCCTGAGAATTTTTTGGTTTCCTTCGCACTTTTTTTCATTTTTTTTTTATATACTCGGGTCTGTTATGAATTTGTTCTGGTTTTGTTTTTGAAGTTGGTAGATTTTTGTACAGTTTGTGTATATACAATTCTTTAAGACTGGAACAAATTGTCCTGTTTGTAAGGTGCCTTATCGTCGGAGCGGTATCTACATATAGGCTCAATTTCTTTGATACATAGAAATAAAGTTACTTTGTTATGGTATGTTAAAAAAAATAATTTATTCTTTCTATCTATCAAGAACCATTGCAAGTTATTGATTGTTCTATTTCTAGATGTTGTATCCCACTTTAATAAACTAGAACCTGGACCATTATTATCACCCTAATTTACATGGGATTAATAATGATTAGTCAACTTAATTCAATCATCAACTTAATGTGTTACAAGTCTAAGAGAATTTTATTGCATGTCTATGAACCATCAATCCATTCCTTGATTGAGGTTGAAGTCTTGGATTATTTGTCGTCCACCAAAGTGCTTCATATACTCACAATTTTTTCAGAGTAGGTTGTTTGACAAGAAATTATCTTTTTTTTTATTTGATGGAAAGAAGATCCATCTCAATTTTTGTTGTTTGAATAGACATTACAGAATTGATTTGGGAAATCAAGGAACTCTCCCTCTCTCTCTATCAATCTATCAATCTCCTCTTTCTTATAAATGGAATTTTATTTTAATATTGCAGAAAGCCGTCCTGTTGCTTATATAGATAACGTGGTGTGCATCTACAAGAGCATGAAAGGGGCTTCTGGGGTCAACAAGTTTGCAATACAAAGTGGAAGATCAACTAAAGGTGAATTTACAGTCACATAATTAACTCAACCCTATGGTCTTGGTTTCCTCCTTAAGTTGGGCAATTTCTTTTTCTCTTTTAGGTTTCTAAATCCAGGATTACGCAATCTTAGACTGGGCTATCCTAAACCTTGTCTCGTAACCGAGGTTTAGCTACAGTAACATAGTTAATGAAATTATGGGGATGGAGAATTTGTAGAGAGGTTGAATTCCCCTTACTGAAATTTGGGGTTCGCCAGAACACCAAAATTCTCCAAGGCAGTGAATAACCCAACCCCTCCCCATGCCCTCTCTGTTCACTCACTCAAGCCCTCCTTTTTCTCTTTACACCCTCTCAAGCTTTCTCCCTGTGTCTCTCTCACATTCTTTCAGGGCTTAATCTGTTTCACATGTGTAACCTTGTCAACAGTCGCAAAGTTTTTATTTGTTTTTTGCATCTTGATATTGGGTTGCTCATACTTTCACGCTTTTTTTAATTTTTAATTTTATTGAGGTGAATGTTATGATTCTTGATCTGTTTTACGGTTCACAGTATAGTTCTTGATTTGGGTCACTGAAAATTCTACATTTTTTTCCTTTTGTGGAGGTAAAATTTTTAGCTCTTGATCTGTTCTTTGGATATCCTGATGTTGGGATGTTGATTTGGGTTTCAAAAATTTCCCATTTTTTATTTATTTTGGAGGTTCTTTGAGTTGGTAATGGCTTTGATCGCTCTACCCTCGTTCTACATGTCTCAATAATTAGTTTTTTTGGGATTTATATTGAGTATTAGCCTTTTATGTAGGTGAATTTGTTTGGCACTACGCTTACTAGGTGAATTTGTTTGGCACTACGCTTACTTGAATAGTATGACATGCTGTATTTGGGCTTTTGTACATATTTATAGATAGCTTAGTGGTCTAGAATAAATAAGTGATATTTTATTATGTCTAGTATTGCAGATGCTGTGCTGTAAGTAGGTGCATTTTGGTGCCATTTGCCTACACATGGGTTGTTACTATTTTTTGTATTGTGGCTTTCTTTGCTCCTTGTGTGATTATTTTTGGTTGCCTTTTTTACTGATATTCTTTATGCGGTTTTAACTTTGTGTTTGTATTATGACTTTGTTTTCCTCATATGAACCTGTGCTGTTGCTGTAATTGTTATCGCCAATTTAATTGATTTACTGCAATGTTAAGTTCTGTAGATATTTTGTTTGGCGTATTTCTGTTTGCAGGGGTGACGTATTCTGTTCATCTTCTGCTACTTGTATTGCAGTTTGGGGTCTATTTGTTCTCCTCTATTTTAGTTTTCTCTTATTTGATCATTATCATCGTTCTTTTATTTTATCTTTTTTAAACAGTTATTCACTTTAAAAGGCTTTTTATCAAGATAGCTATGGTTTTCTTTTCCTCAAATAATTTATACCAATGCCTTTCTGATCATTATCTTATTACCCTTTTTCTTTTCTGAAAGAGCCATTCTCTTATGGCGTGATCCTTCTGAAATCTAGAGTTCATTTGCTTTTAGAGTTATGACAAGCTGATCACTTTATAGGAGTCAGAAATTTCTTAGCCAGTTGCTAGAATAATAGCTTTGAGGAATCCTTTCAACTTGTTTGGAATTGTGCCCTACATTGTCATGGTTTTTCTCACTCAGGTGATCCTCATGCCATGCATATACATTCTCACCTGTGAGCTGCATATTTTGTAGTTCATTCAAAATTAATTGGTGTTGTATTGTTGCGAATCTGAAGAAAATGTTTATGCACTACACACTTCACATGCCACAAGTATTCTGTGATTGAATATTCTCAAAAAAAAAAAAATCATTCTGTGATTGAACTTTCTATCTAGAACCTCTAATGTTGTCTGTTAATTCTGATTGCATTGATATCAATGTACTATTGTTGAAGATCATAAGTTCTATATTGTTAAAATGCTTTTGATTTTCAATTTCTCTCTACTGTTGGTGAATTTAAAATGTACTTCTTCTACACTATGGTCGTAGCCATCATGGATCCAGATATGACGGTCATGGCATTTTTCTTCTCAGTGCCTTTTTTGTCTGGATTACATGGAAGGAGGAGTAATGGATGAATTATTTGGAGATCTCAAATGCATGGTTTTCTTTGGGTGGGCTTGACCTGACTTGAGTTTAGAAAGACTAGATCAGATTTAAGCCTGATATTGCTATTGGTGTAGAAGAAGGTCCTGCTGGTCAGTAGGTTTGCATGCAAGTAAGCATAGAAAGGGTATGGGTAATGAAAAGCTTCTCTATCTCTGTGATTTTACTTCGGTATTAATATGAAGGATACCTTACTTGACAGGCCTCTAGATTATGCTCTGTTTCATTTTCTTCTTTTTTTTTTGCTTATGCATAGTGGCAACTATTATTACAGTCTGGCAATCTATCTTTGATTAGTCTCAGATTCATAGTATGTTGCTTGGGCTTATTGGTGTTTATGGCCCAAAATTTGTCCTAGGTATGGATAATGAAGTTGTTGCAAGTCAATCAGCATCCAAGGCAAAGAAGCTACAATGGACATGTGTGATGGAGATGGTTTTATTGGAGTTACTTGTTGAGCAAGTCCTCCTATGTGGGAAGCCAGGAAGTGGTTTCAAAAACGAGCAGTGGACTCCTATAGAGACCAAATTTCGTGCCCGACTTGGAATGAACTTGAGAAGAGATAGTTTCAAGAATAAACTAAAAACATGGAAAAATAATTACAAGACAATACAGGAATTGAGGAATCAAATTGGCTTCAGTTGGGATGACAAAATTCAAATGGTTGTAGCCGATGAAGCTCTTTGGGATGAGTATTGTGCGGTGTGTGTCCTCCTTGTTATTTTATGTCATCATTTGATATGTCATGCAATAATTACTTGAATTAATGCATATTACAATAATTATGCAGAGCCATCGAGATGCAAGGCAATTTAAAGGAAAAACCTTCCCTTATTGGAGGGAACTGAGCATTATCATTGGCAATGATATGGCTGAAGGAGCCGGTGCTAGGACACCAAAACTGTTAGAGCTGGACCTTCCAGATAGAAATGAGGGACATGGTGACACAGCAGTGGATGTAGATGCTGATGGTGATGATGAGGAGGTGGGAGACGATGAGGAAGTACTAGAGACACCTCGGCAGTCAAGGAGCATAGGAAGGGGGGCTTATAGACCCACATGTACACCATTATCATCTAAGAGGCCAAAGAAGAAAAAGAAAACCATAGCCAAGGCAATCCAGTCAATGGCAAATGCCATGGCAACAATTGGGGCTGCAATTGATAAAAGGAACGAAGCTAAAAATCCAAATATCCAGAGAGTCTATGATACCATTTCAAAGATTGAAGGCCTCGATCAAAGAGTCGTAATACGAGCATTAAAGGTAATCACTGCTGATGTCAATGCCAGTGAGCTATTCTTGACAATGAATGAGGAGCAAAGGGTCGTCTGGATTGACATGGAGTTTGCTCAGTGAGGCAGATCAAGTTATTGTGGACTTGGTCTTTTATGTTGATATGGACATTTGAACTATGGACTCTTACTAATCCATGGTGGCTGATCTGTAGAATTTGTAACACCTTTATGAGATTTTTTTGGTAGTCGTGGCATATTGGTATTCTTGATAGTTTTGTTGCATGATAATGGACATGAGCTTTTCAAATGCATTTTATAGGGTTTTCAGAAATATGTTCGTCTCTTTTATATCCTCTTTCTATGCCTTTGTATTTGTTAGTTTCTGATCAGCACTTTAGGCGATTGCTGCCTCAAAGCTAAGACCATATGAGCCTTCAAGCTATCCTGATAGAGCCCTGAAGCCTTCATGATGGCATCCAAGTCCCTTCTTCATTCTAAAAAAGCTCTTCAATGGCACCCATGCACTCAATCTAATTTTGGGATTCAGGGCTTGGAGAGTCATCATTTCCCTCATGCTGTCCACCATCACAATCATAGCTGCTGCTACTGGTTCACTAACACCGCCTTGCTTCCTTTTTTTTAAGTTCGAGGCATGGGAGTATTGGGTTGGGGCCTCTTAGAACAACTGGATGATGATCTGCCAGTGTTGCGCAATGGCGATGATTCAGCCTCAATTTGGGGAGATTCAAATGGTGTTGAAGCACCGGCCACATCACTTGTTGGCATGTTTTCACCGAGGTTCGTGTCGCCTATATCTTGTTGATGTCACGAGAAGAAGATCTAGGAAAGAAAGCCACCACACCATTACACTTCCGACAGGTCTGCTTTAAATAAAGAATCATGTATTAACAAATCATCAAAACCAGTAAGCAATACCTCTTATTCTTTCTCAACATTACCCGCAATGCAGCTATTAGAACAAGATAACCAAGATGCACTTTGATACAATTACCACTAATGCAGCAACACACTTTTATACAATTACAGCAAGATAAGCAACATGACCACTAATCATTCAACTCATGCAAACTAACTAGGGCAAAATACTGTCTTGTAACAATATCCAACACTCGTGTATAAATGGACCCAATCATTTCAAAGCAACCACAAACTCTCCAAAGGATTATCAGTTTCTTCATGAATTGACGATGCCGAGAAGTTGCAACATAAATTGAAATGGAAAAATGGGTAAAAAAAGGAAAGGATATGGAAAGCTTTTACATAAATAGTCAACGAGTAAACAAGGATATGGAAAAATGATGACATTTCTTCATCATGTAATGATAGGATGAACAAACTCAACAATCATTATCCCAAAAAAGACATTAAAAGTCCAAAAAGGAGCACAATCTTCCATTATTTCATTGTTTCAAACCAGTCATATCATTTTGTTGACAAGATTTACAGAAAAGAAAAAAGAAAAAAGAATCTTCCATGTCTTCATCACTTCAAACTAGTTGTTGACAAGATTTAAGAAAAAAAAAAAGAAAAGAAAGAAAAAACAAAAAGAAAAAATAAAACAAAAAAAACAAAACAAAGGCACAGACTCGCATTGCTGAAAATATGGTCGTCTTGAACCGGCTTCCAGAACCGTGTTGTTGAAACCTTCTAAACTCTAAAGTTTCCTCTACTTCCGCTTTAGTAAGGGTGGCAATGGATCGAGTCAGGTCCGGGTTGACCTCAACCCGGTTGGCTTAGACCCGGGTTGTCCCAAGTCATTTGAACCTAGACCTAGGTCTAGAAATTAATAAAATAAAAAAATTATTTTATATACTATTTATTATATATCTATATATTTTATACCATGTCAGATCAAACCTATCCCGACCCGATAGGGGTCCATGCCAGACCCTGGCCCGGACCCAATTCTGGTCGACCCAAGTTTGCAGAGTATAACCACTTATGTGTGCGGAGCATTCCTCACATATCATATAAATCCCAAGTTTGCCACCAGCAAAGACCCCACAATATTTTGTCATTGTTTGTCATGAATATCAAGTTATTCAATAGTATGGGCATCCATGGGGACATCATGCCCCACTCAAATCCCACAACAAACAAATAAAGGGAAAACCAAACTCTTTAAAAGAAAAGTATTACCATCTAAAGATAGCCATCGCATTCCCATCTAGAGCCTAACTACCACATTAAAATATAGGGATGACCACTACTTTAAATATAAGAGGGATATGATTATATATCCCACTAAAAAAGGAGATAAAAACACCTTAAGAACACCCCCCATACCAGAGAGAGAAGGCTTTAATAAACCCAAATTCAGCAAATAGTTTATGGGGGCATTGACTATGTATGTTTATTGGGAAATTGATAAAACATGGGTGAGGTTTGTATAGAGCCGAGGCTCTAAACAATCACAGTAAATCACACCTTCAAATAGTGTCGAGAAATGTGGTTTCAATACTGAAAAATCTTTGTGACAGCCTTAAAATATATTTTCATCTTTAATTATAAAATTAAAGCTTAAAAAATAGTGTAAATCGAGTAGATCTATGAAAACTTGAAAATCTTGAAAATTGATGGTCTAAAAATGTGTTATAAGATGCACTATTATCAAGACTTGAAATGTATTTTTTCCTCATGCTCATGCATCTTGATGTCGAGATAGTCAATTTGAAGATATTTGGGAATTGAAACAATCTCTTCTAGTGAAACTTTTGAGGTGGGCTCGAATTTGATTGTTTAGAGCCTCGACTCTATATAAACTTTTTCCATTAAAAATACCCATAAGATATGAACTATTCCAACTCACAATGCTATTTTATGGTTATTTTGAAATTAAATCAAAAGATATGGATAAAGTGATAAATTATTAATCTCTTATGGGGATTTGATAAATTTCCCTTGTTTATTTTGGGAGATTGTGTAATTGATAACTATGTCGGTCTTAATTTGGGTTTTTGCCTTAGGACAAATTTTTGTTAGCCATACACTTGATTATATGGAAGTTGTTACGAATTGGTAAATCATATATTGCATTCAATTGAGTATTACAACATGATATATACAACTTGGTCACAGCCAACTCCAAGATTGTAGGAATCGTAATTTTGGAATTTACAACAAACTATCCAAATCTATAAGAAATACAACTTGTAATGTCAATCACAACATACAACTATATAAAAATTACAACATGTGATGCTAATCCCAATCCACAGTTACGATATCACAATCTCAATCACCCAATACTCCCCCTCAAATTGGCGCATGAAGATCCGTAACGCCCAACTTGTTGCGAAGAAATTGAAATTGCTCATGACTTAATGCTTTGGTGATAATGTCTGTGACTTGATGCTTAGTAGAGACGTGAGAGGTTTTGAGAATGCCTGGATAGATTTTTTCTTGGATACGATGACAATCGAGTTCTATATGCTTAGTTCGTTCGTGAAACACGAGGTTAGCAGTGATGTGGACAGCAACATGGTTGTCGCAGTATAGGCACATTGGATGAGGATGAGGATGAGGCACACCGAGGTCTTGAAGTAAGGCGTTGAGCCACACGAGTTCACATGTAGCTACAGCCATAGCACGATACTCAGCTTCAGTCAAAGATCGTGATATTATTGGTTGTTTCTTAATCTTCCATGATAGTGGACAAGCATCAAGGGAATTAAAATAATCGGTAATCGATCTCTGGGTCACAGGGCAGGTGGCCCAATCGGAATCACAATGAGCTATTAACTGGAGCAAGGAATTGGATGGTAAAAGGAGTCCAAATGAAAGCGTGCCTATGAGATATTGAAGTACATGAAGAGCGGCCATGTAATGAGGTTGCCGAGAACTATGCATAAATTGGGTAGGGATATGGACTGAATATAATATATCAAGTCTTATGATAGTGAGATAAATTAACCGCCCCACTAGACATCGATACGGACTAGG
Organism: Amborella trichopoda; assembly: GCF_000471905.2. The sequence goes on from NW_006497375.1 coordinate 683,595, forward strand.
ATCATGAAGGAGATCGCCATATGTGGCAGTAAGACAAATGTATTGGTCCATGGGAAAAGCAACTGGTTTTGCACCTGTGAGTCCAACTTCGACCAAAATATCAAGAACATATTTTATTTGATTAATAAAGATTCCTCTTTAGAAATGGACAACTTCTTTGCCCATAAAAAATTTCAAGACTCCCAAATCCTTGATATGGAATTTGTGAAGAAATCGTTTTAACAGCAAAATGAATCTGTTGTTATTGCCAATGACGATATTATCATCAACATAAACCAGGAGAACAATGAAAGTCTTTCCAACAGTTAAGGTGAATAGTGAATAATATGCAACAGACTAAATAAAACCAAGGGATTGCAAAGTGGAAGAAAAATTATCAAACCTTTGCCGAGAGGCTTGCTTGAGCCCATATAATGATTTGTTAAGTCGACAAACTCGAGTCTCCCCCTGTTGAGCAAACTATAGTGGAAGTTGCATGTAAACCTCCTCATACAAATCACCATGCAAGAAAGCATTGTGCGCATCGAGCTGATAGAGGGGCCATCCTCTTATGGATGCGAGACTAAGTACACACTGCACAATAACCAGCTTTGCAACTGCCGCAAATGTCTTATGATAGTCAAGCCCTTCGACATGTATATATCTTTTGGCTACAAAGCGAGCTTTGTACCGTTCAATAATTCCATTGGCCTTGTATTTGATTGCATATACCCACTTGCATCTAATGGGTTTCTTGCCAAGAGGCTCAAAGTATTGTTTTGTTGTAATGCATCACTTTCAACTTCCATTGCTACCTTCCAACGGAGAAACTTAACCGCATAGGTCAAGGACTCAGGTTTTTCCTGAGAAGATATAGCTTGAAGCAAGGCAAATTGTGTTGGCGATAATTTGGCATTTGAAACAAAGTTGTAAAGAGGGTAACGCGTACCTGTCGAAGAGCCTTATGCCATGGGTGAAGTTCTCATGACTTCTGGATGGACCAAAGAGCAAACAAAATCCTTATACCGTGTCGGCATGTTACAAACATGTGTGGATCATCTAAGTTCATTCATTGACTGTTCTTGTTGTGGTTCTGGTGCGGTTCTAAGAGGGGATGTGATAGGAGTAGGATTAGGAACAAGTACCCATGTCTGCAATGGGTTGAGGTAATACTGTGGTTGCTTCAGGCTCTTGTAGTGATAATTCACGAAAAGGGAATCTGTCCTCTACAAAAGATACATCACTTGATGTGAATATTTTGCGGGTTTCAAAATCAAGAACGCGGTACCCACGTTGTGCAAAAGGATATCCTTTGAAAACACATCGAGATGCTCTGGAAGCAAATTTGTGTCTGCCACGCACATGATTGTGGGCATAACAAAGACAACTAAATACCCGTAAATGAGCATAGGATGGATTGGAATCGAGAAGGACCTCATGAGGGGTTTGACCAGAAAATATAGGTGTAAGTAAGATATTTATGAGAGATGTGGCAATGAGCACACATTCTCCCCAAAATTACAATGGTAAGTTGGCTTGGAAATGCAAAGCGCGGGCTACTTCCAACAAGTGACGGTGCTTGCGTTCAACCACCTCATTTTGTTGAGAGGTGTTGACACAACTCTATTGTTGATAGATGGTCTACGTTCAAAAAACATTCTATATATATCTAGAGACAAGAACTTAGTCCCATTGTCAGTTCGAATTTATTGAACCTGTAACTGGAATTGAGTTTTTACCTTGGCGCAAAAAGATTTTAAAAAAGGTGTCGTTTCAGACTTATAATGCAGCAAATAAACACATGTGCAACGTGAAAGATCATCAACAATAGTAAAAAAGTAATGTACCCCTGAAAAAGATGCAGTTTTATAACTCCCCTAGATATCACAATAAATCAATTTAAATGGTTCGTGACATCTATTTGTATTAATGAGAAAATGCAACCTTGTCTGTTTTGCCAAATGGCACATATCACAATTATTCAAACAATAACGTAAATTAGCAAAATCAGGTGAGCAATGGGAAAGGCACTGCATAGATGGGTGGCCTAACCATTGGTGCCATAGGACTAGGTTTTCTTTTCGAACAGTTGACGAGGCTGATGGTGATGAGGGTTGGATATAATGATGAAGTCCATTACGAACTTCACTCACTCCAATCAGCTTCTTTGTGGCAAGGTCCTGAATTACACATAAGGTTGGGAAAAAAATAGCAACACAATTCATCGATTGGGCCTATTTGTTAATTGAAAGCAAGTTAAAATTAAATGTTGGAATGCATAAAACCTTGGATAATTTCAAACCAGAATTCAGGTAAACAATTCCTTTGTGTGTGATGGGTTGCATGTGTTTAGTTGGCAATTTCACAGGTAACATGTTTGATACTGTGATGGTGTCAAGAAGGGAAGAGAGTTGAGGCGTCATGTGATCTGATTCCCCATTGTCAATAATCCAAGTATTAGGTGGTAATATAGAATGTGCATGACAAGAAATAGTACCTGTAAGGTTGGCAGAGGTGGAAGAAGAATCAACTGAAAGTAGGCTCAACAGTTGTTTATATTGTTCGGCGGTAAGTCCCTGAAAAGGAGAACAAGCTGCTGCGACAACACTAAGCACTGCGTTAGATGCATTTCCATAGACTTGTATGGCTCGTGACCTAGCATAAGTGCTCGTTCCTTGCCTCTACATGAATCGTTTCTGCCTGTTCCAATTGGGTGGGTATCCGATGAGTTCAAAACAATGTGCCTTATTGTGACCAATCACTCCACAATATTCACATTTTTCTTTGCTTTTGCCTTTGGCTCCTCTTGTATCTCGTGACGCCGAGGGGTGGCTAACTGCAAGAGCTACCGCATCTGGGGTATTGGGTGTCATTTGAAAAAACTATCTCTTCTCTTCTTGACTAAGAATAAAGTAGGCTTTACCAACCGTTGGCAACGGTTCCATAGCAAGAATTTGGCTTCGGAGAGCCATAAAAGACTCATGAAGCCCCATTAGGGATTGATATAACTTCTCCTCTTCCTCATGTACTTTCTTGGGATCAGTGGCATAAGATGCGAGTTCATCCTAATACTTTGAAGTGTAGAGTAATATTCGATAAGCGGATGTTACTCTTGTTGCAATGTAGCTATGCATATCTTGAGTTCAAACTTTCGGGGTTCATGGCTTTAACCCTTTGCCATCTCAATATAAATCACATTGTTCGAAAGAGGTTTTGAAAGTGTGTTCACGATCCAAGAATGAACCATGTCATTGTATTGTTGCTATAGTTTATACTTGGCAATGTCAGGCTCAAAGATTGTTCCATCAATTAAACCTAATTTAGTTTTTGTACTTAAGGTTTTCTAAATGGCTCATCTCCAAATAGATTAATTATCACCAACTAAAGGGTTATAACCAAAATGATACTTGCATTGTCTGAATGGTGTAATTAGAATGATGACGAAACTGTAACAATCTCGGTCGATATATCAGTTGCGTCTTTGTCTCCATTGTTTGCCATTTGAAAGAGCCAAAACTTACTTGGCACAAAACCAACCATCAAAATCTTGCTCGTGCACCAAGAACTCACATAGAAACTCGTGCACAAAGGTAGCAGCCAATCACTCTGAACTTGCAAAGACTCGTGCACAAATCTGTAATCACCGACTGCACACAAAACTTGTACAAACTCGTGCAAGATGTGTAAAAAGAAAAGAATCAACTACAGAACACGAAATCTTCTAGAGAGAGAAACAAAGAAAGAGGATTCAATAGAGAGAGAAAGAGTTTGCAGCCTATCCGTAAATAAATCAAGCACCTTTGCTGCTAGCTCATGCAACAAACTAAGGCAACTTGGTAGAAGAAAGCTAGAGAGAGAAAGAAAACCCCCTCTTGTAAACCATGTATCAATGGGCATGAAAATTTTGGAAGGCAAGTGTTCACAGTGGATCGTGCCAAGCAAATTGCAATCTTGGGGCAAATCGTACCAAGCAAATTGATCTCTTGATTGCTAGATGAAGTTGGGCCAGCTGGTCAATGCCTTAGGGAAACTACTTGCAAACAACATAGTGTCTTGTCTCTTTGTCAAGCTCAGCCGCTCTCTATGGAAGCAGCAGCCTCAGAAGCAACCGCAAATTTGGGACAAGGCAGGGTACGACTGGCAAGGCAAACTTCTCGATGTGATCATCCTCTGTTAGTTCAAAACCTCGGTGCTAAAGACGGGGCCATTGCCATAAACAGAGAGGACCACCAGCCCATACGAAAAGGCTATGATACCATTTTACGAATTGGTAAATCATATATTGCACCCGGTTGAGTATTACAACATGATATATACAACTTGATTACATCCAACTCCAAGATTATAAGAATCTTAATTTTAGAATTTACAACAAACTATCCAAATATATAAGAAATACAATAACAATTTACAACTATATAAAAAATACAACATGTGGTATCAATCTCAAGCCACAGTTATGATTTCACAATCCTAATCGCTACATGGCCATGTGAATTTTGATGTTTATCAAAATTTTGTTGAACCACTTACTCATACCTGGGGTGGACTCATGGCAATTGAAGTGAGTTTTTGGGTTTATTGCATGAATGGATTTCGACATATTTTGCTTTCCCTATGGATTTCATTGAATAAGGCTAAGAGTACTACAAATGTTTAGACTTATAAGATCCACAAATCATTAGCTTCATTCCATCCAAATCTAGCCTGAAATCATGGATATTGCTAATTTGACTGCTCCATGTTTTCCTCTTATAAATGCCATGTTGAAGAACATGTTTTACCTGCCATTTGATCTTTGGTTCCCTGTATCTATTGAACTTTGCTGAAGAATGGTTACCTTTTTTTTAATTTCTGAAGATTTTCAATGTGCTATATATTGTCATTATATTTAAGAGTCTTTGAATTTTATAGAGCTCGATTTGATGTTTTTGAGGCTCTATGTAACTATGGCACTCGTATGAGGATGGTTAGTGTTTGGAAGAATTTCAGACATGGGTCTCAGTCCAAACTCATTGTACTTTGCCGCAATGGCACCTCGTTCTGCGATGAAGAAGAGAAGGTCCTTGAATTAGAAAAACTAATGGTGATCAGGTGCTGGTTTAGATGACGACAAATGCACGCTTTATGATGATCTGGTGTGGTTCTGGTAATCAGGCTTGGCTTGTTATTCACTTTGTCGGAGAAGTTTCGGTAAATGGTCGAGGATTGTTTTTGCCGTCGGTGGTGCCTCAATGTTACCTTCATGGGTATAAGAGATCTGTCGTGTCTAGATATGCTTGAAAATATCTTTAATGATCATAGAGAAGCACATAATGTGCCAAACTTACTGTAAATTTGCATTTTTTTTTTTTTTTTTTTGGGTTTCTCTAGGATGGATCAATGGGGAAGCCCCACCTATTTTAGAAATAGTTAGTAGTTTTCAAATGTATAAGTGAGAATGGAAAGCTAGATCAGTAACTGAAGCTCACACAGTGCTATCACCACGACCTTAACTCCATTCCCATAAATTTATTAAGTTTTCATTTGATCTTAACCATTCCATGGGATCCATCAGTTATCTTTAACTGAAAGTGAAATGTTTTCAAATTTTCAGCCTCCTTTGCTGCCATGTCTTTTTGAACTATCTATAAAACTTACATAGGGATCCACTAATATTTCATAGAACTTACATTGTTGTTATAACGGATAACCGTATTTTGTTATTTGAGAAGTTTTGTTTTGGACGTTGTACCTAAACAATGATACAACCTCAACCACCCGATTTCAAATCTAATGGTTAGTGGTGATTATGATCTCTTTGTATCAATGATAAATTGTCTCATTGTATACATTCCCTATAAATATAGAGGGTCCATAATTGGAAGCGCGAGACACTTGTTGGTAGAAGAATGAGAAGCCATTTCCCACAATGATGCAAAATGAAATAAACGGGATGGCGATGGCTTATTTACCAACATTTTAGGGGCAAAACATTAGTCCCTACTTCAATACAGCATTAAAGGTGATTTTGGCCTTGGGGAACATGGCGTCTAAAGTTCCATTCTAACTGGAGTACCAACTCCCAAGTTGACATTAAAAAAAAAAAATTATGCAGGGAAGCAATCCACCATCCATTATTGGAAATGAGTGGTAGAGATGATCTGAACCACATCTCCAAGATCTCCATTTCCATTCATGACAAAGGCGTTGAACATCTCGACCTCATCTTCAATTTGTAACCATGCATATATGTACAAATAGGAGACAAATCTCATTCGGGATATTCCCACCCGCATTGTGGGTGAAAATAGGGGATTATTAATTTAGATAGAAAAGCTACATCAATAGTTTGTATACATAGCTACAACAATAGTTTGTATACAAAGTAGGGTTTTGTCTCTTTTTTTTTTCTTTCTTTTTTTTTTTTAGCGAAAATGGAAATATTTTCGGCCAACTCTGTAAATAAAGCATTTTGAGTACACCAGATCTTATATATAGGAAAAGGGCTGGGTCGTGGTGGTAGCACCCCCACACCCTAATCATCACGTTGTGATTTTCATTCCCACTGATATTGTCCCATTAGCACTTTCAAAAAACTAACTCTTAAACTATTTGAAAAAATAAGTAAGGGCATATCTTCCCTACTGAATTACTTAAATAATAATAATATCACATGTAAGGTTAATTGAGAAATTGAAAAAAAAAATGAAAAAGAACTAAAATTTCTAAATTTTGTGCCTAGTGTTTGTAATGCCTTTGGTCAGTCCAACAACCAATCACATTGGAAGAGATACAAGGTTTGACCAATATTTTAAGGTAACATTATTTCCAAATTTAAATTACTTCAGACTAGTGCCAAGATTTTGTCAGAAAAATTGATAGGAAACTTATCTCAGCTTGCGTTAAGAGCCAGCTACACAAAAGATTTTTCAATAAGATTGATCAAATGTTGTAGGTTTTGATATGCACTTTCTTTGTATAATTGCATCCGCTTCAGACTCCAAACTCTTATATAATGCAATTAGATGAAAGTAACCCCTTATTTGATTTGTCATTTTTATAACAAAGTGGCGAGCGGTATAACCAATGCAATTAGGGTCTGGGTATGGGTCCAAAAATTGGACTTGGTGGGTTGGGTTTGGGTCCAAATTTTGGACCCAAATACTATTCAGTTTTGGATCCAAGTTCCACATTTTCAATTTATGAAAATATATAAAAATAAATTTAAATACATAGATATTTTAAGTTTTGGGTTGTGTCCAATCAAATCCGGGTCCCATATTATATTTTCGAATACGGGTCCATATCCCATAATAAATTTTCAGTCGACCCGTCCTGTTGCCACCCCTATGCAGGACCCCAAAACAAATTTTTAGTCCACCCCTATTCAAGGCCCCAAAACGAATTTTTAGTCCGGACTTTGAAATTAGGAGATCCAAGCCTTTTAAAATTTGGGGAAAACAGAAAATCTGACAATCCAAATCCATACAATCATCTTTCTTTTGTGGAAGAAGCAGTCTATCACTGGATCAATAACACAAGATTGGGCCTAGGAGTTCGATTTTCATGGAATACCAACCATTGGATTCGACGAATTTCAAATCTTCAAAATGGGGCGAAAACTCGCCAATTCTTTGATCTACAAAATAAATAAAAGAAATCTGGTGGCTTTTTTTTGAATTTAAGGCTCTAAATAGGTAAATATAGTGATTTTATTTTCCAGCTTATAGTGCAACGGTAAAACCCTCAGGTAACTAGCGCAAGAGCGTGGGTTCGAGTCTTCAGAGCAGCCACTTTGTGCATAAGCCGTTAGGACAATTTCCAGCTTATCCCTCTAGGGACCTTACTTAGGCATGACCACACCGGGTTGCTACCCTTTATTTTCCATCGTATACTGAAAATTGGATCAAATTATGAGGTTTTGAAGCTCCTCCGATCAAGAAAAATGAGAAGTGGGGGTTGGATTTTGGCCCCCCGTTTATTTTGAGTTGCTATGTAATACTCAGCGATTATTGTAGTGACTTGCATGAGTATTAAAGAAGGATAAAGTTTATTTAAGGTTGCAACCTTAAACTATAGAATTAACGTGCACATTTAAAACTCATCATAAAATGATGTAAGATGTTGGAACACCCTCTAACTGATCATCTCGATATCGATATATATGAATATGAAAAGAAAAAAAGATTTCGAGTCTTAAAAATTGTGTATATTACAATACATCATCTGGATCGTCTATTTTCAAGTGTTTATAGATATACTTGATTTCAATCCTTTAAGATTTCATAATTATAGCTGAAAATAGATTCTCAATCCATCTTAGGAATTTTCTGCCTCAAACTATATTTATGATAAAATTTTGAGATGCACCTTAATTTGGTTGTCTAAGATTGCAACCTTATACATACCACACCCATTGTAGAATTGGGGTGGGTCTACCTGACTTCTGTAGTAATCAAGTGAGTTTATACAATACTCACATCAGAATTGTATGGGCAACCCTAGCTCATGCCAAGGCCGAGTAACTCGGCTGAGTCCGAATCTGAAACACTGGTATGTATGTATACTTGGCTCAATATCTTTGAAACATAATAAGTAAACAAACTAAAACACTAGTATGTATGTATACTTGGCTCAATTTCTTTGAAACATATAAGTAGATAAATTTAGCTTGTTATTTGGGCATGTAAAAAAAGGGAAAGCTTTCTATATTTCTCCTACTATATTTAAGTTATATACTTCCCCCTATCCAGTCGTCTAATCTTAATGGATGGTTGAGATGGCCGCAATCACAATGTCACGCTTACACATTGTTTTATTTATAATTTTTTCTGCAAAGCATTTTATATTAAATTTTGGGAGTCCACTCATCTCTTGAACTCACACCTGCAATAAAAAATATATAAAAAATATCTTTTTGATAAAATAAATTGATCAAAATGCCCCTTAAAATTTTAGGGGTATTTGGTCATTTTATTTTTTGGAAAGTATTACTTTTTATTTTTTATTTAGGTGCACCACATTGAGATGATGGCACCCATCAAATTTCATATTCATATGATTTGCAAAATAATAATAATAATAAAATACTCTAATACGTTGGTCTAGATCAGACGATCAATAGCTCGCTTGATCTAAATTTAATGGCTGGATGGGGGAAGTATATAACTTACATACAAAGAGGAAGTATAGAAAGCATTCCTTTAAAAAAAGGATTATTCTTTCTATTTAAACATCAGAAGTTATTTTTTGTTTTATTCGTAGATTTTGCATCTCACTCTAATAAACTACAACCTGGACCATTATTACCCCCTAATTCACATATACTTTGGATTTCTGGTTAACTTGATGTATTACAAATCTTAACCCCTGTCAAAAAAATGTATCACAACTATCAATGAATATTTTTGCATTTTATGAACCAATGTATCCATTCCTTAATAAAGGTTGAAATCTTGTATTATTTCTCATCGTCTCACTTGCTTCACTCGTTCACAAATTTTTCAAAACAGGTTGTTTGATAGAAAACATTTCCTTTTTTAACTGACTAACTAAAGACCCCATCTCAATCATTTTGTTATTTGTGAAGACATTATAATTTTTAGTGAAGTTTATAAAAAAGTTACATTTTTATTTTTTTAGTGAAATTTATAAAAGTTACATTTTATTTTGAAATTTAAAATAAAATAGTCCTCCATATTTTGTATATTAACATAATCCGAAGAGAACACCTAGTATATTTTAATTTTTATTTGGTTATACATCAAATTAACCTCAAATATCTCTAACAAATATTTAAAATAAATAAAATTAGCACATTAACCAAATATCTCATATGGACATTTTTGTTAATTTCTAGTATCAAATTAATGTCTTTATATATGTTATAGATGCATGATGATGAAAAGTATGAACACCCCAACTTTTTATCTAAATGTGATGATGGAAAATCTTTGAAAATCCACTCTATATTCTCTCAAAAGATAGGGTCTAGTACAAAACCTGATCTAATATTTATTAAAACTAAACTCTCAAAAGAGGGAGGTGAATAAAAAATATGAAATATAGAAAATTATTTTTTGGGAAATTAAAATGTAAATCCATTTTCTCTTTCATATTTAAAATGCCATCGACATTTTTTCTTGTTTTACATTGGGGTCACCATTTTTCTTCATTTGTTTTTAGTTTGGGTGTGGTTTGTATAAGGTTGCAATAGAAAAACGATACTCTTTACTGTCTATTTTACTTATATTATGTAGATTTGATACATTGTTTAAAACAATATCATTATATGACATCGTTTTTTAAGATAATGTCCAATTTACACTGTCCAAATAAATGGACGGTGTAGATTAATGAATCCGCAACTTTATATAAACTTTTTGGTTATAGTTTTGTTCAAAATAATATCGATCGGGTATACTTCAACTACCAAATTAGATGTAAGTTCTCCTCCCTCTCCCTTTAAAAGCTCGGTATGACACTTGGAAGTACCACACTAAGTTATCCATACACTTGAAATGTTGAAGAAATTGTGGTTCAATACTGGAAGTATATGTCCAGCTAGCTATTTTTGCTAGAAGCCTCAAGTGAAAAAAATATGGCATGGGGCAAAAAGGTCGATAAAGGATGGTTCAATAATATAAGTGTCGGATCGATAGTAATATAGAAGGGATTGATACAAGGTGGTTACAATTACTTACAATCACCTGATGTCAAATTTGATAGGTTGGATGTGTTACAAAGTTCGAAAAAATTTCTTTTGAAGTTTGAACTTGGTCAATGAAATAATTACAGTCACCCAATTTCACGTCCAATAGTCAAGATTAATGTGATCACTTTGTACTAAAGGTAAATGATCTCATTATATACTTATCCAAATAAAAAAAAAGACCTACAAATGTGAAAAAATGGTAATTATTTTTAAATTATGAAACATATTTATATGCTAATTTATTATGTTTAAATATCAAAAAATAAAAAAATTATGTAAATTCCCATTTTGTTACTTGAAAAGACATTTATAATTTCGAGAAAAAATATTACCCGTACCATAGATAAAACAAGGAATTACACAAAGGTCTATTTGTGTTTATTCGATTTTGCCATCTGTTCCAAACATCAAATTGCTTTCTTATTTTATTTTTAATTTTTTTTAAGGGTAAGGACTAGGCCGAGGTCTAGATCCTCAAGCCACTTAGCTAAATATTATACAAGGAGTTCTGGAGCCCCATACCAATCCATGGATTGTGAATTTCAGTCTGCCATGGACCACTTGGCTTTACGTGAAATTTGTATAAGCCAAGGAATCCAATATTCAAGACCTCATATTGGTATTTGGATTGCAAATTTCACAATTCAAATACTGTCTTGAGGGTCGCGACCAAACCTGCTTCCATAATATTCACAAGCTAAGCAGTCCTACACTTCAAATATTAAAAAATAAATAAAACATAAAAGTTGTCGATACTTGGAACATTGGAACAAGAGGCAAAAATAAAATAATTAAAAAAGGCCCAAGAAAGTAAAAAAAAGATATTAGGAAGATTAGACTCTTGGTATACCTTCAATTAAATTTGAACAATTGTTTCATGTGGGCTAGACTGCATTTCTACAATATGCGGTCCAGAGGTAAAAAGCATCTATATTAAAGATGGATCCATCTAAAAACAATGATAACTAATGGTCCACACGTGTTTTTTAATATAATTATCATTTTTAGTTTTTAATTTTTTTTTCATATTTATATTCTCTAAAAATTAAGATAAATTTATATTTAAAAATATATTTATTGCCGCTAACCGTTTCCATTAAATTTTAGACGACCTCATAAATTTTTCTAATTTTGATACTAATATAGTGCGGGAAATCAATACTCTTTATATATACATTCACTATTGTCCGTCAGATCTTCAGTCTCACGCATAAAAATTAATCATCAAGTAGAGGTAAACAAAAAAAATTGTCCAACTTTGGAACGTACCCTAAGCTATCTAATTTAAAATCGAACAGCTAGGACTCATAAATAATCTCATTGCACACATTTTCATATATATATATATATATATATATATATATTATTGTATACATTTTCATATATATTTCCTCTCTGAGAGTTGAATCTTTCTTTCTTTTTGAATGTTTTAAATGTCACTCTCTCTCTCCTTAAATGTCACTCTCTCTCTCCCGGCGAAAATTATAGTTCTCTTTCAATATTGCAGAAATTCGTCCCATTTTTCACGTAGATTACTTGGTGCACCTCTGCAAGAGCATGGGAGGAGCTTCTGGGGTCAAAAAATCTGCAGCAAAACCTTCAACATCAACTAAAGGAGGTGAATTTACAGTTAATAATTAACTTCAGTTCGATTTTTTCTCCTCTATCTCTCTCGCCAGTCGTGACCGATATTCAAACCCCCAATGGAGTTCATTTGGTTCATTGATCCAAAACCCTAATAGAGCGAAAACTCAGAGACCTTAATTAGAAAGCTGAAAACCCTCTACCCGAAAGGTTCCAAAACCCTTGATTCAAAGCCTTAACAGATACTCGACCCCTTGCCTTATATTCAATGTTTTGTTCTCTGTTATTCATCTTTTGGTATGCTTTATTAAAGGATTTAATTGTTAAGCTTTGCTCATTATGCTTGATTTTTGTGTTTAATGTAAACCCAAATTAGGGTTTTCTTTGTTTATTATAAATCATAGAAACAGAATTTCAGTAAAGGTTCAGTCAGTTACTGTATTTACTCTAAATTGCAGTAAATTACAGAATGTTGGCACCTGTTATGTTCAATACTTAGTCCGAGTTGACTCGGACTCAGCTGAGTAACCCGAACTGGCATCTTGCTGGGCCGAGCACTAGTTGACAAAATCCGTAATTAAAAAAAATAAATTCATAAAAATTATATTTCGTTAGAAATGTATAAACATGTTCCTGTATAGTTTTCATTGTTTTTATGATCACTTATGAACTTTTTTTATCATTTGCTTTATTCTTATAGTTTTCCATTTTTTTAGAATTTTCTGAATTATTTCGATCTATTAATATATATTTTTCCAAGTTACATCTTTTATGTTTGTTTCATCATTTTTAGATTTTGAGTGCTCTTTATGGTTTAGTCCGAGGCCCAAACCGAGTTTCAGAAAAAAAATTTCACTGTAAAGGGAAAATTTATTTTCATTCACTGTTATATGTATTTGAGGTGGTTACTATGAATTTGTTTACAATAATTTTGAGTTTCATTTTTCATTGAAAATTACTGCAATTACTGTACATTAATCACTGTAAATGTACAGTGGATTGTCAGGGGTAAAAGATGGATACGATTTCATTTTTAACTCTTATTTGTCTTTATAAGTATTCTTGTTCTTTGCCTTCTTATTAATAACTGAATTCAAGTCTATGTCCAATAGTTCAGTAAAAAAAACTTAAAATTTCTCTAATTAGCGTTGCCATGATATGCTTAATTGGTAGGGTCCATATGGTGTGTTTGTTAACTAGAACCTTTGGTGCTAGGCACGGTGAATTCCAGGTTCTGTAGCAGTTCCGTAGTTTGAAAACTGGAACTGCTACAATGTTATAGGGAGCTGGAAGTCCACGCTCCTCAAAAATTTAGGAGTGCAGACTTCCAACTCCCCACCTCCAATTGGAGCTCCAAACTCATGGAGTCATGGGTCTCACACCGAGGGAGCCGCTCTCACATCTCACTCTGTTCTCTCTCATCTTTCACCTGCCCTGCAAATCTCTCTCTAACTCTCTCCTCACATCTCATCTTCTTGTTCGCACATTTCTTACCTTCCCTGCAAAGAACACCCCGAAACTAAAACTCTCTCTTTCTATGGTTGTTCCTGTAAAACTCTACCTACTAAGCTCTCAATGAAGCTCGTATCTCACCCTTTTTCCTCAAATAATTTTCTATTATCCATTCTGATAATTATCTTATTGGCCTTGTAGCCTGACCCTTTGAAATCTAGAGTTCATATGCTTTTAGAGTTAGAGCTGGTTACTTTGTGGGAGTCATATTTTACAAGCAATGGTTTCTTAGTTGCTAGAATGATAGCCTTGAAGGATTTCTTCCATTTTGAAATACTGCGCTACATTGTCCCTGGTTTTTCTCACTAATGCGATCCTCATGAAAGGCATATGCATTCACTTGGGAGCTGCCAACTTTGTAGTACATTCAAGATTTGGTTGGAGGGCCTGTGGATTTCAATGGCGCATCGAGATTGTATTATTGCATCAGGACAAAATGTCTATGCACTACTTACATCACATAACTATTCTATAATTGGACTTCTTATCTAGAACCTCTAATATTAAGTGTTATAGTTCTTAATTGCTTTGATCAGTGTTCTATAACTCAGACGGTGGGTCAAATTGGTGACCCACCAGTTCCAAGCAGGATCGGCCGACAAGGGAAAGTTCATAACAAAAAAGACAATTTAAAACTTGGTTGTTTAAAGATTTTACACAAGGTTTAGGAGTCAAATAAATTGAAAACAGTGTTTTAGTGACTCATAAAGACATGAATTTCAGGGTTTTCAGGATGAACCGATCCCAGTGCTGATTCTGTGGGGAATTGGACTTGTTCCCAGCAGGCTTGGCGATTTCCTAAAGGAAAAAGTTTATATAGAGCCAAGGCTCTAAACAATCAAATTAGAGCCCACCTCAAAAATTTCACTAGAAAAGGTTGTTTTGATGCCCAAATATCCTCAAATTGATCATCTCGACATCAAGATACATGGATATGAGAAAAAAATGGATTTCAAGTTTTGAAAATAGTGCATTATAAGATGCATTTTGAACTGTCAATTTTCAAGATTTTATAGATCTGCTTGTTCTACACTATTTTTTAAGCTTTAAATTTTATAATTAGAGATGAAAATATATTTTAAGGCTATCACAAAGATTTTCAGTATTGAAACCACGTTTCTCAACACAATTTGAAGGTGGACTCTACTTTGATTGTTTAGAGCCTTGGCTCTATACAAACCGCACCCTTTTCTAAAACATTGGCTTTATTATGCAATGTGCTATCAATAGTATGTTGCCCATAATGTTAAATATGCTTGTGATTTTCAGCCCCATGCTTCTGTTGGTTTTTTTTGGGTGCAACTTGTAAAGGGTTTGAGAGTATTGTTAGGTGTTACTGACTCAGAGTGATGCCAATAACATTCCCTGAAAATCATTGTTCTCTTTTCCCTTGGTGAATTTAAATGTAGTCTACAAGGCACTCCTCCTGCACTATGGTTGATCCAACCATGGATACACAGATGGTGGTCACTATATTTTTCTCCTCAGTTCCTCTTTTTTGTGGATTATGTGGAAGGCAGATCGATGGACACATTCTTTGGAGATCTCACATGCGTATTGTCCTGACCCAAAAATTCCACTCTACTCGATTCGAGTTGCATTTGGTTGTGGATGCCCAGTGAATTGGTCATTAAAAGAAAAGAGCTTGAATGTTGACTCAGTTGAGTCTCAAGTAAGGCCAGGGAGTAGGATTCTTTGGGTGGGGCTGACCTGACTGAGTTTCGAAAGACCATATCACATTTAAGTCTGGTATTGCTATTGGATGTAGAAGAAGGGTCATGTCACTTACTAGGTTTGCATGCAAGTGGTAGGGGTAATGTGATGCTTGTGTTTTAGATATTGTTTTTCTCTCTCTGTGATTTTACTTCAGGTTTGTATTGTACAGTTTCTTGTTTCTTGTTTGGAAGAACTCCAAGGAATGAGTTATTATTGTTTATGTTGAATACCCCTTTTAAGCCATAACTTTTCAGTTCGAATCCCCTTGTACAAAGCAAAAGGAAAATAAAGAAAAAGTATAGTGATTGAATTGCATATTTATGTAAAGTATACATCTATGGGCCTCTAGATTATGCCCTGTTCCATTTTTTTCAAGTTTCTTGAAAGTGGTCACTATTATTAATTATCTGGCAATCTTTGATTAAGTTTCAGATTCATAGTGTGTTTCTTAGGTTCATTGGTGTTTATGTTTCAAAATCCATAGGCATGGAGTTGCAACCCTCGTTTACACCTTCACCTTCACCATTGGCAATTGGAACACAAGCTAGGGGAAATATCCAGAGAACTAACCAGTGGACTTTTACTCAGGAGGTGTCCTTCATAGAGTTCATGTTAGAAGAGATCAATAATAGTCGGGGCGTTCAAGGTGGGTTCCAGAGGGAAGCTTGGGAAAGAATGACACAGAAGATGGTAGCCTTGTATGGTGATTCATTTGACCGTGAAAGGCTCAAGAATAAGCACAAATTGCTTAGGAATATGTACAGAGATATAAAAAAACTCACATCAGTGTCTGGTTTTAAATGGGATGGCCTGAGAAGCATGGTGACAGCTGAGAAGGAAGTTTGGGATGATTACTTAAAGGTCAGTCCATAGCCCTTACACCTACTTTTCTCTAGTGTTAGATTATTTGAATGGTTAGAATACTCAAAATTGCATGTCTATACCTTCTTAGGAAAACCCATGGGCTACCAAGTTTCAAAATAAGGGCTTGCTGGATCTGAATAGCTTGGATCGCATTTTTGGGGGAGCTATTGCAGATGGGAGGCGTCGTGACACAGTGGGCAATGCGGTCCCCCTGGACAACACACCAGTGGCTGATGTGGGCGGTACATTGACACCATTAGAATCTCCCCAAATTCACCTACTTGATGGTGAGGCTGAATCATCACCATTGAGCAACACTGGCAGGTCATCATCGAGTCGATCTAAGAGACCCCGACCCAATACTCCCATTTCTCGAACCCAAAAAAAGAAGCAAGGCATTGCTAGTGAACATGTAGCAGCGGCTATGATTGCGATGGCCGACAGCATAAGAGAAATGATGGCCCTGCTAAGCCCGAATCCCCAAATCCAGATGAAGGAGTGCATGGATGCTGTTGAAGAGTTGTTTCAGAATGGGGAAGTGGACTTAGATGATGTCATGAAGGCTTCTGGGCTCTTTCAAGACAGCTCGAAGGCTCATATGTTCTTAGCTTTGAGGCCTAAGTACCGACGGATGTTTCTTGAGAGAGAATTGGCACATTGACTATGCTTGTTTATTTTGGGAGATAGGGTTTTTAGACAAATTTTAGTGAGCCATACACTTGATTATATATAGCAGTAGACTCATGAGAATGTGGATTTTGATATCTTATCAAAATTTTGTTCAACCACTTTCTTATAGCTGGAGTGGAATTGAAGTGGGTTTTTGGGTTTATATAATGCGTGAATGCGCATATCATTGACATATTTCACTTCCTATATCTTACTTGTACTCTCACTCTCTACTTGAGGTTAGTGATTACTAGTGCAAATGCTTTATGGGTTCTTCCATTTCGTCTCATTTTTCATCTTTCAACATTTCTTCTTTGTAGAAAGGTTGCTCTTTTTCATTTTGTGTTTTGGTTCAATCATGGAAGCGTCCTTACTTTGCCATTTTGTGTTTTGGTTCAACCACGGAAGCGTCCTTTGTGAGGGTTTGGGTTTCTTTTCTAATGCAACTAAAAGAAAACATACTTGAGTTAGCAAATAAACTATGCACATCCCAATTTGGATGGAATAAGGCTAAGAGAAAGGCAGATGTGTTTTTTTTTCTTAAGCCACTGACATTGTATTAAGAGTAAGAGAATACAAAATATAAAAACGCACACACAGAGGTGTTGTGCTGACTGCAAAAAGGAAAAAGAAAAAGATATATAACCACTGCTATTACAATTCATTAAGAAAGGAAGTAGACAAAAAGGAAAGATGTTTAGCCTTAAGAGATCCATAAATCACTAACCTTATTCCATCCCAATATCTCTTGAAACCATGAAATCTGCTAATTTCCCTGCCCCATGTTTTTCTATGATAAATGCCTGTTGAGAAACACTTCACTGTATATAGTGAGCTTTGCTGTAAAACTGTTGCATTTTTCTGAATTTCTAAAGATTTTCAGTAAGATATGTACTGCCGTTGAAATGGAAGTCTTTTGAGTTGTATGAAGCCTAATTTGAATGCTTATGAGGCTCTGTAACTGTGGCACTTACATGTGGCTGAGTCATTCTTCAAATAATTTCAGATAGTCTCAATCCAAACTCAGTGTAATCTTCCAGACTGGCACCTCTGGATACAATTAGTAAGGGTCTTGAGGAGGTGGTCCTTGAATTAGAAAAACTAGTGATCGGGTGGTGTTTAGGGTGACTAAGAACAGATGCGGTACGTGTGCGTGCACATGCTATTTGTGTGCATGTATGCAGGACAAACATACAGTTAGCTCATGCTGCTAAAGAATGACCTCTGCATGATTTCTTCCAGTTTGTCGCCTTGTATACCCGAGGAACAATATACTTATGTTATCGTGTGGATAATTTGGAATAAGTGGTATTAAATTGAGATTAATACTGATGTGAGATTCATGCTGTGTTTTCTTGTTTCGTAAGTAATTTGAACAGGGCATCAGGTAGTTGCAGGTGATTTTCAGGTATTTTGTTTGATGGTTTGTCCTCTTGAGAGCTTTGAACTTTGAACAGTGATGCTGCGTTGATATGTGAAGCTGAATTTCAATGGGTTAGGAAAAGGAGAAACCTTTGTCCCTTTGGCTTTCGGTCTGGGTGGTGCTTGTGCTGTTTATTCGGGGGTTGGAAGGCATTTTCTTTTATTTTAGGTGCATGCGCAGGCATATTATGGAGGTCGCAGGTGTGCTACTGGCAATCGCTTTGCTTGTGATTTCGTGAGTCACACTCTTCTTCTAAGAAGTTGCAGTAGATGGCTGAGGAGTGCTTTTGCTTGTCACTGGTGCCTCATGTATATAAGAGATCAGTTGTGTCCAGTTATGGTTTGAAATTTCTTGAAAGGTCTTAGAGAAGCTATAGTGTGCCAATCTTACTGGTGAAATTTTGCTGATTTAGGTGTTGCTTGATCTTAAGGTTTCCATGAGATCCACGAGTGTCCTTAACTGAATGGGCAAAATTTGAGCCTCTTGCTGCTATATCTTTTTAAACTGTCTTGAATTTACACGGGGGTAAACTAATATTTCACAGAACGGATATTGTTGTTGTAATGGGTAACAATATTCTGGTATGAATTTGTCTAGAAATCGAGTTTATGCATTGCAAATAGGGGCTATGTTCGTTGTGATGGCAATCTGCGAAAGTGCTTTGATCCATTGCGAATGGAAAGAACTGTATTCATTGAACTTCATAGAATTTTTTGAACTTGCGAATGGAAAGAGCTGCATTCATTGAACTTCATAGAATTATGAGAGAGTTTCCCACTTCAAAATATGAGACACATTATGGTAAAAGAACGAGTGGCTATTTTCTCGATCACTGTGGTACAAAAATGAACGAAAGGGGTCGGTGCAGACTTTTTACCAGCCTTATGAGCAAGTCGTCAATCACTACTTCAATAAAGTATTACAGGCAGTTCTGGCTTTGGGACAATGTGACGTCTAGGGTTCTATTCCCATGGATCTCATAGATTATGTATATGGTTAATTGAGGTATTAGAAAAAAAATCTAAAGAAAAACCGAATTTTTTGAAATTCATCTTTGCATTGAATGTCGTTGAACAAACTCTGAAGTAATGAAAATCACACTTTCCAATTCTAAAGAACCAAATTTAGTATCCGTGGAGTGCACAGGTCAAATCATCAATATATCGTGGTGAGACTTCGGGTATTTCTAGGTGACGAGTTATGAGAATTGGAAATGTGGAGAGGAAGATAACCCTAGTCAGTCGAGTAGGGAGGACTATATTACTATAATATCAGTTTACACTCATGACATTTAGAGTGTCATTTCTATTATGTTTGGGTACCACAATATGACATCTCGAGTTCCATTCTACCCTTTTTATTCTGATCTACCAAAAAAAAATGATGTTAACCGTTAAAGCACTACAATATCACTCGTTTTTCAGATCTTGGAATTCCCCCAAATCATAAGTAAGAGTTTCATTGCTTGCTTGCACAATTGGCAAAGGGGTGGTTGGCGTATCTGTTGTCAATGATCGGGACTAATCGAAGCAGATGCTACGGCAGCCCTGGACCAACCGTAGGCAGACTTAAGGTGGACATAGTAGCCTTCATTCCTTCCAATGAAGAACCTTGCTAGCAAAGAGCTTGATACTCTTCAGGATTACCGAGACTTAAAAGTAAGTCAGTTCTTCCAAAGAACCAGAAACGAAGCACTGTGCCGGGGCAGGGGGACTTGAACTCAATCTCGAGGTCAACTAGGATGAATTAAGCAGTTGCGCCGATAGCCACGAAGGCAAAGGAAGCATTACTGCGCTTGGGTGCTATCAACTTCTAAAGTGAATCAATGGCATTTAGAAAGCGGTCAATAGATCACTATCAGTCTTGCGTGGGAAGGAGTCGACCTGAACATTGTTCAGTCCACTTGGGTTCTGGCCCTGCCCATCTTAGTTTTTTGGATTCTAATATCCCCGTTTCCTTTTCTTGTTGTGGATACATAACAATGTTCAGCTAGAACACCATGGCGACTAACAATAATCTCAGATATCATAGGGTATTTTGAGCATGGACAATATATCACCAACTAGTTGCTATAGAGAAGCCAGTATCTAGACAGATGGTTTGGCCAGAGGAGAATCCTTTCAACCAATTTTGGCAGTTTATAGTATTACTCTGGTTTTGTTTAGCCTGCAAAAAATTGTATACTTGTATATTTTGGCATATATTAATGGAATATCTCCAAGCAAAAAAAAAAAAAAAAAAGAAAATCCTAATAATTAACATGAAAGGGAGAAAGAATTGACTAGTAATAGCGTTTTTTTGATATTATAATTAATTAATACCGTAACTTTTGATCTGATCTATTCATTTTTATTTATCCCATTACGTGGAGGGTTATACTCAAAACATGTCACTCATTGGACCAATATCAATATCTGGATGACATGGTGAATGTTTTCTACCCAGCTGAACTGAACAACAAAAACTAAAGGCACGAGTATTTATGGGGAAATATTTTCACACCAAAGAATTCCTTTGTGTGGTTAGGTTTGAAAATATTTTTACACCAATTGATGTTAATGCATCTTTTCACACCAATTGACAACTGATCGGTGAAAAATATTTACATGCGAAACAAACATGCTCTAAAATTACTATTCGAGTCCGAGTCTAGTTCCGATGGGTCCAGATCCAGTAATATTTTTTGGATCCCAATATATGAAATATATTTAAATATATAAATATTTTAATTTTTGGATTGGGTTTAATCGGATGTGGGCCCTACACCATATTTTCGGATCTAGTGAATTCGAGTCGGACGCGAACCTAGACCGGTTTGCGGCCCTTAGGGAGAGAGGACCAAGTTGGAAACAATGAGGGTGGGTGTTTCTGTCATTTTTATAAAGAGACGGGCCGCATAATTTTTCTCTCTAAAACGGCGAAGTTGCCGCCAAGAAAGAGAACCAAAGGGCAAGGAAAAGAACGCGGGAAAAGAATCTCGAAACTTTGAATATTTCGATGCCCTTTCAAATTTCAAATGTTTACCGCTCCCTCCTTTCTTAATCGGCGCTCCTCCTCCCTTCCGCTTTCTCTCTCTAAAACTTTTGATTCTTCATTTTTTAAGACACCTTACAAACCTCTCTCTAACCCATTGTCTACTTCTCGCTGTGACACTTAGCCTGCATCAAAAAGGAGCAACAAAAAGAAAAAATGGCGGATTTGGATCACTTGGATAAGATGGGAAGGGAGCTAAAATGCCCCATTTGGTATATCTGGAAAATTTTCAACTATTTTATTTAGTTTTTAGTGATTACATCTCATTGATTTGCTTCGTTTTTGATGAATTTGGGTGGTATATGAGGTTTTGACGTGGGCTTCTGCAACTTTTATTGCAGCTTGAGCCTTCTAAACTCTGCTGTTTCGCTTACATGTAATCATGTGTTTTGCAAGTAAGAAACGTCTCTCTCTCTCTCCTCCTCGCACCCCCTCTTTTTGGCTATGGGGTTTCTCCGATAATTATTTGGTTGAAGTTTTTTCTATTGTTCCTAACAGTTGACTTCTCTTAATTTCTTTTATTGGACATTTGGATTTTTTGTTCTGGAGATTACTGATTGAATTTCTGTTTTATCATTCCCTTTTTCTATCTGGGTCATATGTTGAATAAGCTGCTCTCTCTCTCTCTNTATATATATCTCTCCTGTCTGTTTTTTTTCAGCTATTGAGTTTTTTTACCTTCTGATAATTATTCATTGTTTTCTTCGGTTTTATTCTCATTTTTTCTATTTGAGCCTTGTGATTAATATGCTGTGGTCATTATTGGTTGAATATGTTTGGTTGTTTTTTTGGTGTTTTTGCACAGTTTGTGTATATCAAAATACATGAAAACTGGATCAAATTGTCCTGTCTGTAAGGTGCCTTATCATCGAAGAGGTATGCATACTAGGCTTAATTTCTTTGATAGCTAGAAATAAAACTATGTTAATTGGGTATTGGAAAAAATGGTTACTCTTTCTATCATGAACCCTTAGGAGTTAATGATCGTTTTATATGTAGATTGTGTATTACACTAATAAACTAGAACAAGGACAATCTTTTCCTTAGTTTAGATTGGATATTTAATGATCATCATTAATACATTTATTGTTTTGTTTCTAGTATAAATTTCTGGTTTGCTTATGCTTAGATATATTAGTGAGTTTGTGGCATGTATATGAACCAATCAATCCATTCCTTTGAACAAGGTTGAAGTCCTCTGTTATTCGTCATCCTCTAACATGCTTTCATTAGTTCACAAAATTTCAGAAAATTTTCTGAGCAGGCTGTTATACAAAAAAGTGGTTATCTATTTAGCAAAACTGAAGGGTCATCTCAATGATTTTGTTATTTTTCACACTTTGGGAAATCAATATGCCACGTGCACACACACACTTTCTCTCTATCTATATAATAATTGTATTTTTGTTAAATATTGCAGAAATTCGTCCTGCTCCTCACATGGATAACTTGGTGAGCATCTACAAAAGCATGGAAGTAGCTTCGGGGGTCAAAATATTTGTAACACAAACTGCACAAGCAACTAAAGGTGAGATTATAGTCACAAGAATCTTATTCATTTAATACCAATCAATTTTTCTGTAAATCTTAGTTTTGCTTGTTATACTGGACTTTTTGTTTCTCTCTTTCATGTTTCTACATTAAAAATACTTCTTATTTTATCTCTCTTTTTTTTTGTCTTTGTTTATAAATGTGCCTCCATTCAGAAGCTCACTTTTCTCCTCTTTTCTGTCTTCTTTTTTATATTTTGTTGTGCTAAAGAAGAGGAGAAACCCAATAAATCTAGTTTTGTTTCTGATGCTCCAAAAGAAACCCATAAGTCCCATGGAAATTCAAAGAAACAGAAAAGGCAATCTAAGAGAATTTTGCAAGCCACTGATGAATTACCTTCCGAGCCTTCAAACCCAGCAAAGAAAAGAGTACAGGTCTCCTTATATCCACCAGGAAGTTCTGAAACTCCAATTCTATACAAGAAAATCTCCAAATGTGAAAATAAAGCTGCCAATAATGAAGTCGAAGGAAACTCTCCCATACTCAAAGGAAAAAAACAACTGATATCCAATGGTTCATATGAGAATAATGGTTCAATTGTTCCCAAAGAGAAGCCTATTTTTGATGAGAAAGGAAACCCGATATTTTCACCATTTTTTTGGTTGAGAGACGAAGATGATGAGGAAAAGCCAGTTTCTCAGCAAACAGAGAATGCTCTGGTCTTGGAGACCCCACCTCATGGAAAGCCTTCTTTCAGTGACCTTAAGGATTCTGATGATGATATATCTGATAAAAAGGTATAACCCCAGCATGCTAGTCTCTCTTTCCTTGTTTCTCAAACTTGTAGTTGGTTTTTTGTTCAATTCCATCTTGATAACTTCAAATCTGTTTTCTTTCTATGGTAAAGCTTTAGTGCTTTATTATGATCATGGTTGTTACAATCTATTTTTCTTATTTTCTTTTCTTTAGGAAGAACAAGATGCTATTTCCAAGGCTGCAGACATGTTTGATAGTGAGATGTTCGAATGGACTCAAAGGGCCTGCTCTCCTGAACTATGTCCAACTCCATCTGAACTGCAGGTTTTGATTATTACCACTATTATTGCTAGTGTTATCATTCTAGTTTGGATTTCCTTAAGTTCAGCTTGTTACTTGTTTTTTTATTTCTTATTGTCACATAAGTATGCAATTAAGTTGGAATCTTAATTTCACAGCAACCTCAGAACAATGGGATTCAAGACAAATCTGACTTTTATGTGACCTGCAACTCTGATTTTGCTGAAAGTGCAAATCTTGATCCAGGAGATGAAAAGTTAGATTTGTGTTTGCCTGATTCTTTGCATCAACAACCTGAAAAGAGCAATTCAAAATTAACAACCACCAAGAGAACTGAAAATTGCAGTAGCCAACTACAGAAAAAACATACAAGGGGGTCTTTGAAGCAACCCAAGAATAACGAGACTAAAGACAAGGCTAAAGACAATGCAATTCACCGTGCTGAGGATGCCAAAACCCCATTATTTGGGCATGGGGGTGAGACATTGGATGTGGGTTTGCTTGATTCTTTGAACCAACAAACTGAAATTTGTAATTCAAGAAGAACAATCACCAAGTTAAAACAAAACTCTGGTGGCAAAGTAGGGAAATTTTTTACAAGAGGTTCCAAAAGAATGAGTAAACCTCAACATGATGAGATTAAAGACCCTTCTGTGGATGTCCAAAACTTGATCATTGAGCAAGGGGATAAGAAATTGGATGCTGGTAGGCCTGATACTTTGCAACAACAAGCTAAAATTCAAAATTCAAAAACAACAGTCACTGGAAGAAAAAGAAAATCAGGTAGCAGAGCAGGGAAACATTCTAGGGTTGAGTGCACTAGGGTGAAGAAGTCTCAAAATAACGAGGTTAATGATGAGGCTGAAATTAATGAGACCCACCCTTCTAAGGATGCCAAAGATCCAATATTTGAGCATGGAGATGAGAAAGTGGATGCAGCTTTTCCTACTTCTTTGCACCAGGAAATTTGCGATTCAAAAATCACCACAAAGAGAAATAAGCCTAGTAGTGAAGTAGGGAATAAATCTATAAAAGGGTCCAAAAGACTGAAGACAATTACAGAGTTTTTTGATGTTCCTTCTGCTGGGCCCATGACAAATGTAGCTGAGAAGACAGTTGAAATGCCAAAGTATTCAGTTTCGGTGTTAAAACCATGCCTTCATCGGGGGATTAGCGATGATTTCAAGGTCAATGCTGAAGTTCACTCCACCGAGGATGTTATTGAGATTATTCATGACCGAATCTGTTGTGCTTTCTGCCAAGCTGATAGCCATTCACAGGTATTCTCACTGTGATCTCTGTAGTTTTGCTTTGCTCTTACCAGTGTTTGAAGACTTGGCCTAGTTTACTCGGACTTCGCACCTTCTCGAACAGAGTGTTAATGTATAAAATATATCCTACAAATATGTTGACATATAGTTTTGATATTTTTGATGATTATCTGTGAGTTTCTCTGTTTCTCTTATTATATGCTCTAATTTTCTAATTTCCCCTTTTTTGGATTTTTCTTAACTTTTTCCAGCAATAAATCTAAATTTTCTAAATTCCATCTTTCAAATAGTTCTTTAGCCTCTTACTGGTTTTTTCTATTTTTAGCATTTTTTAAAAAAATTATTTGCATTTTCTAGCCTTTTTGGGCCTGTACACTATTCAGGGCGAGTCGACTTGCCTGTGTTATTTGGCTCGAGCTGAGTTTTTTAATGATTGGTTCTTGCATTGATTAATAACACATCACTGCCCCTTCCTCGCTCTCTCTCTCTCTCTCAAGGTATCTGGCAAGATATTGCACCATGTCAATGGCAAGGCTGTAGAGGCAGATTACAAGGGAATGTGTAGTGTCATCCATGCTCATAAGAACTGTGCAGAATGGTATGCAATATAGAAAAAAGAAAACCCACTTCCATTTTGTAATTGGCTTACTAGATATTATAGAGATTATTTTAAAACTACTTCATTACGTTTTCTGTTTATGTAATACAACACAGGGCCCCAAATGTTTACTTTATGGAAGATATTGCAATGAACTTAGAATGTGAGGTTTTGAGAGGGAGAAAGATCAAATGCAGTAGCTGTGGGATCAAAGGGGCCACTCTTGGATGCTATGAAAAGAGTTGTCGCAAAAGCTTTCACTTTCCTTGTGCTAAGTCTCTTCCACAGTGTCGATGGGATGAGGTAAGGGCATTATGTTTTATTTCATTTTTCCATTATAGTAAACATTTTATTTCTAAAATATGGGACTTGGAACTTCTCAGCATATTTATGCATGAGTTGAAATATACTTACTGGTTTGAAAGAAGTTCAGGAAATATAAATGAGCAGACAAGATAAAACAGGAAAGAGACTCAATGAGTCATTGCTTAACTGAATCATACAACCATGGAAGAACTATGGGTTTCAAAATCAAATGTATATAGCCAATGTTTTAAAACTCTGCAGAGTCACCTTGTTCAGCACCTTGCTGAGTTCAGTCGTGGTTAGAAATTTGGACATAAAGAAAAACAACATAAAAATTATATTTTACTAAATTGATGTGTAAATATGTTTATGTATTATTTTAATGTTTTTCATGATGATTTGTGAGCTTTTCTTATTATATGCTCTATATTTATAATTCTCCCTTATTTGGACTTTCAGAATTGTTTCTAGCTATAAATCATTTTTTTTTAAAAAAAAATTCATCTTTTATATATCTTCTCCATCTTTTTTAGACTTTTAATGCTGTTTATATAGGTTAGTTTGCTTTCTACCCTTTTCTATTTTTTAACTTTTTTTTTTTTTTGTACACTTTTACATTTTTTAGTCTCTTTTTTTAGGCTTGTACATGATCATGTGAGTCCACTCAGACAACTGAGTTACTTGGTTCATGAATGGCCCAATTCCCAAGCCTGAGCAAAGTTCTTGCACACTGGTATCAAGGGATTGATTTGATTTTTCATTCATGATAACCATCAATGGAATGCTGTGCCTCAACGCATTTCAGGGAGAATCAACTTTTGTATATTGAAAACTTTGCTATTGATTCTGTTACAGGAAAACTTTGTGATGCTTTGTCCGGCTCACTCTTCATCCAAGCTTCCCAAAGAAATATCAAAGGCTGAAAGGAACAAAAGAAACAACTCCTCGTCCAAAATGTATGTTCAATCTGCATTAATCATGAGTGTAGTTCTTATTTTTCAATATTTTTTGCAGCCAATTGTGATTCTTAATTGATGACAAGAAAATCTCTTTTTGGGTTATTAAACTGGTTTTTGGACTTAGCCATTGTGTTGCTTATTCTTGTGCAGGGACCCTCAACCTCCATCGATCAATCAGTCTGGTAATGCATCAAAATCAGTGTCCAAGAAGCAATGGCGATGGTCTTGTGCATCATCTAGCAAGTGGGTTCTTTGTGGATCAGCTCTAAATAATGCAGAGAAGGTATGTGGAGAGAGAGAGAGAGAGAGAGAGAGAGAGAGAGAGAGAGAGAGAGAGAGAGAGAGAGAGAGAGAGAGAGAGAGAAGAAGTAAGTAAGTAAGTAAGTAAGTAAGTAAGTAAGTAGTAGTAGGTAGTAGTAGTAGTTAGTACGTAGTAGACGGTAGTAGTGTAGTAGT
>NW_006497375.1:718235-752458 GCF_000471905.2 Amborella trichopoda
GAGAGAGAGAGAGGGGGTCACCTCATATGTGACAGCCCATTTCCCAGATCGGAGAGGCCTGTGCAACAAGTTGAGGTTACCCATATAAAGGGATTTTTTGGGGGAAATACTCTTTAGTTCTTTCAATACTGTATCAACCCTAACAAAGGTATCATCATCACATTTCATGATGTATGCAGCAGACAAATTGTGAACCTGCACAAGATAAAAGAACATGACAAACTTCATTCAAGATTATTTGAGTTCAAAGTTCTTTCCAGACTTTATCTACAATTCAACAAATTTTAAGAAAATGCTATGCAATTGTATTTGAAATTTTCGATCTTACAAAACTTACACGCAATATTTCAGCCCCAAATCCCAAATAATGGTCTTAAAACCAGTAAGACAAGTTAAACAGTCTGAAGCCCTGGACCTTGTTTAATCCAACCATATCGCAATATGCATAAAATTAACATAAATAAATAAATAAGCAGAAATCTTACCCCATATTCACATATTGCAACAGTTTTAAGCACCACAAGCTCATATCTATCCAAGAATGGTATTATCACAATGTCGCCAAAAAATTGAGCTTCTTTCTTCAATTGCATGTTGACCTCCTTTCTTGCATTCTGCATGCTAACAATAAAGTTAAAGCAGATAGAGAAACACAACTGCCACAACTCGAGCAAAGAATACCATCTAAAAAACACAATATAATACACTTATAGTGCCTGCACAAAATTCTCCCTACCTCCCTCCCTCTTGCTATATATTTTTCTTTTTTTAAAATTCATATGCATCATGGCCTTTAATGCACTTTGGTCCACATGGGAACCAACTTAATTTGCTAGATTTGATTAAATGTTAAAAACTAAATCAAAAAAAAAAAACATTTCTCAGAAATTTAGTTCCCCTTCTTTTCAATAAGAACCTAATAAAGCAGGGGGAAGGGTTTGAAATAAAGGCATATATGGAAGTTTTTCCTTCACACTCTTACAAAACATGGACCAAAAAATATTTTTCATACAGAGATAAATGAAACATTATCCAACAAATCAAAATACTGATTTTCTTTTCTCCTCTTCAATTAGCACCCATGGATGGAATACACCCAACTCCACTTAAAAGTCATTGGGGACATAATGCTATAAATGAATAATAAACTTCCAACAATAGACAATTTTAAGATTTATCTTAAGATGTTATAGAACTATAAAAATGTTAAAAACAAATGGTGATTATCAAATCCATTGCAACAAGATACTCTTTGGAAATACAATCATAGAGTAATAAACTACAAATGGACAACCATATTATCAAAAAGCATCTATTGCTAATATTAGTTAGCAAGTACAGAAATTTGGAAGTGGATCAGATTGCTGAGGCTATTTCATTCAACACAGGCTATCCTTTGATTACATGTGTAGCGTCAGTGGAAAACAAAGTGGGATCACATGACCCAATTAAATCGAATGAAGAGGTTGACGGATTTCATCTCTGTTTCTTTTTTTTTTGTTGAAATGTTTGACGAATTTCATCTCTTACCTTGCAGAAATACCACTTTCTAATTGATATGCAATTACACGCAAGCACGGTATTCTATTTTTCTATGAACTAACTTCAGCGGAAGCATTAGAATGGGAAAGTGTTCAACTAACTAACTCTGGATTATTGCAGTTACATTAAGAATATTGTCCTTATATTTTATTTAACTCGGGATCCCCTTTCTTGATGGCCATATTCTTTTTCTTTTTCTTTTTCTTCTAGGTTGTAAACATCATATATAAGGCTTATGACCACCATAGAATAATATTTCTTTAATGTCTCCTTGTTCTAAAGGTTCTGCAAGTTCTTAATTTAAACCAACTTGATGAACCTTTTTCTGCTCTTGATTTCATCATTCAATCTACACTCCACTCCTCCACAAACTGAGTAAAATATGGTTTACATTAGAGTTATAACAAGTAAAGTAGTCTGATATGACAAATACCATCCGGAGTTCACTAAATTAAGTTCCATAAATAGGTCATCTGTAGGCCAGAGACCAAGTCATGTCGACTAATGAAATAAACTAGTCCCTTGTAGATTCTGAGATACGAAGAATAGTAGGGATTTGGACTTCTTTGGGAGCATCCTAAAAGAAACTACATTTAAAGAATATATATAAACCGTAGAAAGAAAAAAAAGGGTAAAATGTAAAAGAAGTGCAGCCATGAATCCTAGGTGGCTATAAAAAGAAAATTTTTAACAAAAATAATTCCACGAAGTCTTATCCAACACATGAATCAAATACCTAAAAATTTACTGGAGGAATGTTAACTCAGATTGTAACCCTACGTGTACAATAAATTTCATCAGGAATAAATTGTTTCTTCAAAAAATCAAAGAGCCCAATGCCAAACCAATTCCATGAACCACAATAAAATGCTGATGAACATAAAGAGTGCAGGACAATCGGATGCTTACCAATGCAACAAAGAAGCGGGCCACTACTTTTGACGACTTAATTAATTCACATTGCATCCAGGTTTTCCTAACTGCCATCCGCTCTGCAAAGTGATTACTAGCAGAAAGGATCCCAATGAAAAGGAAAACTGAGTCATCTTTAAGTGGAGGAGCCTTCCACTTCTGTGACATATCCAAGACATGCAAAAGAGAGAAACTTGGATGTGAGATTGGAAGAGAAGTAGCGATAACAGCATTCACATCTACATCACCGTCTACAGACAATCCAGTCGCATCTTCCAGAGAAAATCCCTGCCACATTACCATACAACTCTAGTAAAACAAACTGCATTCTTGATTCCAAAAGTTCCATGTCAATCAAACCTGGCACTAGAGATTAGCATATCCATGAGTTGAAAAAGGTATTACCAACAATCTAAAATCCTCTACCATAAGAAAACAAATAACGTTTGGGGAATCAGACAATTGAAGGAAAACAAATCTAGAGCAATAGGGAGATTTTGACTCAAATTCAAACGTAGCTAGCATGTGAACTGTACAACCTACTATCTAGTAGAAGAATAAAGGACAATAAAAACAAAACAAAATTTCCATTTATATGAAGATCATCTACACCAATTAATGTACTATCATGTACATGCCTAGTATATGGCAAAGGTATCTAACATAATTTTGAAAAGGTGCAATATAGATAGGGATGTACCGTTCGGTAGGGGAAAGAACTAATGTGCCTGCCACCAACATTAATGTGATATCCTTCCACACCAGCCCGTACAGTTAGAATAAATAGTCTATCCTCCACAAAAGGAAAAGGCCACATCATCTCGGGCTTCTTTGCACGTCCAATGAATCGTCTCAGCCATGAAATGGTCTTCGATTCTTTTGCTTCAGTAATATCACTACGTATCCATTTCTCACATTTTACAAATCCATCAACTGTGTGGTAACAGTGTCAGTATTTTAGTATATTTAACGCAAGCATATAAGCATGAAGCAAAAACTAAAAAGTGACAACATATTCTTTTCTTTGAAAAAAACCACAAAAACATGGTAATAGATGAACAAGCCGTAGATATCTAGCAATCAAAATATGCAGTGGCCTGACCTTTTATACATAAAGCAGCAGTAAAAGATATCATTTCATGTAATCTACTCCCATAAACTCAAATTTACGGAAAAAAAAAAGAACGAAAGAAAGAAATAAAAGAAATATATCCAGAAGCAGAGATCATACTAACAAGTAAATTGACACCAATTTATTGCTACAGTGAACCTTTGTTTGTGCCCAAATGCTCATTCACTTTATTGCAAAAAAAGAAACGCCAAAGTGTTATACTCTTATTACAAGTAAATTGATACCAATTTATTGCTACAGTGAACCTTTGTTTGTGCCCAGATGCTCATTCACTTTATTGCAAAAAAAGAAACACCGAAGTGTTATACTCTTATGCAATTGTTTATCATTCTGTAGATCACATTACAGATACATGACCCACGTAATAATCATCAGATGGATCATATCATAGACAAAAAGGGAATCCCATAGGTGATGAAAACCTTTAATAATCAAAAGTTTTTTTATTTCCAGATGTGTCTATTTAGTCGAGTGGTTTGGAATACAAGTAGTTATTCAGGTTTATCAACAAATCATACAAGTTATGGTAATGAGGTCTGCAACGATCTCAGGCACAACCACGTTAGAACGTCACAATCCAAATGGGAATGCATTTTAGAATTGGCCATATATGTTTATGCAAGTAGGTTCGGTGTAACATGAAAACTGAGCTCTGGTAGTATTTTGCTATTTCAGTGTCTCAAACTTCAGATGCTAGAGTACACACGCCACATATGTAAGCCAACAGAAACTAGTATACAAACAAATGGAAAGTATAGTATACCCAAGTCAATCAACTACGGTAAAACCGTAGTACATTAGGTCATCTTTGTCAATTCAAATGACGCATGCTGATGGTGGAGAGAGAAAGGCACTCACCAAAACCGGACATTCAACGGATAGTGAGACCTATTTGACTACTCATTTGAACACTCCATTAGATTAAAGCAATCTTTCCCTAAAGAAAAGAATGAAAGAAAATATATGCTTACTGGTATCATCTTCCCTCCTTGATGGCAAACCATCACATCTTTGTGCAGTCCCCCATTGCATCCGATAACAAGTGTTGTGCTCAAAAACAGGCCTTCGGCTCCAATCACCCCTTAAACGTGGATTTAAGTGCAAAACTCTTGGTGGGTCCTCCCCATCAACTGCCTTCAATCCCCTCAACTCCACCATAAACTGAGAAACCATGACCACATCGTCCCCACTTCTCACCCTCCTAAAATTGCGAACATATTCCTTATGAGCAATTCTAGGTTTGCCAATCAAAGTTATTGAAGACCCAACTGCCAGGCCGCAAGGGAGAAGCATAGTATTACCCAGATCACCAAGTTCTTCACCATACAAAGAAATAGAAGATGGGCATGGCTCTGTCACCTTCTCGGTTTGATTTAAAGTTACCGATGATGAATTAAGAGTTTCCAACTCTCCCCATGCTTTTAGCCCAATTGACCAAGCATCATTTGCCATTCTTTCAAGCATAGACAAGTCATGGGTTTTGTTCATTTCTCTCACTATTGCACCAGTTATCCTTCCATACCTATGCACGAGTGGCTTAAGGGTTTGGAAAGAACCCTGGTCCAACTTTTGGGGTTCGTTATGTGGCCTTTCTGGGGCATTCTGATTTTGACTATCCTCTAATTTTCTATGAAAAGTGTCCTGATAAACTGATGAGAAAATGGGTTTATTCCAATCGTCATCATCAACTGGTTCTCTCCTAAATGATTTTTCCAAAGTAACAAAATTATCATCTCCACTCAATAAGGTTGCCATCTCAAGAACCTTTGGCAATTTAAAGAATATGAAGAGCAGATACATTCCCCCTAAAACCAGTAAAATATGAGATGATTTACACTTCCTTCCACCCTGTGGATCCCCCTTTCCTCTCTTCATGGTTGGAATATGAGAAAAGAAAGAAAAGGGGAAAAAAACCCAATATTCTCTTCCTATTCAGTCACCCAATTTCCTTTGACAATGATTCTAATATCGACATTTTGCAACATAAACTGCAAATTAAAAGTGCAGAAACATGAAAATGATAGAATTTAATGGCAGCTAATGATAACAGATCTAATGAAAACCAATTTACCAAATATTGGGCAATGAAAGTTCATCAACAACAATTCTGAGGTTCGCCATGGCTAAACAGGGGGGCGAAGTCTTTTGGTAATCTCAGTAACATTCTGTGTCATGAAGCTCATGACAAGAGAGGCATCTTCAACCCTAAGTTTAGAGAGACAAGGGGGAGTCGAGCGGACACGAGAAACCAGAAATAGGGTTTCCCGCAAAAGGAAAAACTGGGGACTTAACAGTACCTGTACTGAAGCTGGTATCTGTGCATTTTTAACGCCATTGCTGCCAATCTGAGTACAATAAAAAGAATCAGAGCCTCTCTCTCTCTTTCTATCTCTAGGATTTCATTCTATTCCTACAAATTCCGATAGCTCCTCTCTCTCTTAAAAAAAACTGCCTCGCCCTGATATTCAAAGTTTCCCATAAAAGCGAGAAGAGTATATATAGTCATTATTTAAAGGGAAACGTTTATATATGGTTGCAACCTTAAAATGGAGAATCACATATGCACCTAAAAATTCTTTCAGAAAGGTCAAAAATCTTTGGGAAATGTTATTTTAATGTTGAAAAAACACTATAATGGATCATCTAAACGTCGAAAAAAGGATTTTTGAGTCTCGAAAATAGTACATCTTGCAACACGATATCTAAACCGTCCATTTTCAAGATTTTCATATATTTATAAACCTATTTAATTTTAATTATTTTAAAAATAAAATTTTTCTAATTAGATATAAAATTAGATTTTAAGATAATACTAAGAACTTTTTATAATAAAATTACATATTATGATAAAATTTTAAAGTGTGCTTTAATTGAATTGTTTAAAGTTGCAACCTTATAAAAACTGCACGTTTATTCAAAAGAAAAAAGTTTACATATGGATGCTACCTTATAATGTAGCCCCTCGAAAATCCGTAAGGAGAAGGTAGTTTTAATGTTGAAAAAGCTTTAAGATGTAGAACTATAAAAAATAAAACGATTTTAAGTCTCAAAAATAGTAAATTTTAAAACATATTATCTACACCGTCCATGTTTTAGATTTTCATGTGATTATAGATCTACTTGATTTTATATTTTTTAAATTAAAAATTTTATAATTGATTATAAAAATAAATTTTAATATAATATCATGATAACATTTGAAAAATACCTTAAAAGGTTAAAAAAAAAAAATTTGGAATTTTAGGCTTTTTCTATTTTTCAGAAAATTAAAATGATAACAATATAACAACAAAAGATGATATTAAATTGAACGAGCGTGGGGCGGACGTATTGAGGTGAACGAGAGTGGGCCGGACGTATTGGGTGAGAATAGTACCCTAGTAAAAAACCGTAATGACACATATGTCCAACTCAGAAGCTACCCAATTAAGCTCTCCCTTTACCATAATTAAGTTGTGATAAAATTAGGGTTTTTTACTGGTTCGAGGTAGGTTTCTCATGAATTGGTCTGAGGTAGACTACCAACCAGTGCTTTGTTTAAATTATTATAAATTGAAAAGTAAATTTGACTGATTTGTTGAGTTAGTTCATCTATTTTTGACGAGTTCAATCTGTAAAATTAAGCAATTTTTAAATATTTTATATTTTTATTATTTTTAATTGTTAATTTATAAATCTAGTCTAAAAAATTACTAACAGTTTCACTAACTAAACTAAAACCCTCACTAATTTGTTTGCCAATTTTGAGAATACTGTCTCATGGTGTAAATAGAGTGTGGCAGAAAGAGATTAGGTCCTCTATCACTGCTGTCCAAAATTGTGTTCTCTCTAACAAAATTAAACTCTCCCTTCCTCCCTCAAAATTAGGTTTTTTTCCCTCTCTTACATGGAAATGGTTGGTGGGAGTGGCAAGGTTCTTCATGCACTGACCTAACCCTCCAATGTACTAATGAAAGTAGAGAGAGAAAGTAGGTGCGATGGGAGCTGTGGGCTAGAGAGTGGTCTGAGTTAGAGAGAGAAAGGGCATGTAAAATTTTTATTGGCAAGAGAAGGGCAAAGTTTGGACTTCCATTACCGTGTTTGAGAAAACCAGTGAGAATGAGGTGTTGTTAATTGATGGTTAGGAACTCGAGGTTTTTAATGGCTACCGCCCACTCGCCCTTGTAAGAGAGGACGGTTATGTCACCAATTGAAATTGTAAGAATTTTAGTGCTTTCCAACTTAAAAAACGTGTTCTATCAGAGAGAGAGAGAGCAGAGACATGGCGGTTAACTGTGCATTTAAAACTGTAAGAACGAGAGCTTAAGAATCATACCCCAACAAACACTTTTAGAGAGAGAGAGATACAGCAACCAGTTACGTCGTCTTTTGGAGAGAGAGAGTGCGACCAACCAGCTACCTTGTAAACTGAACCATCCAAGAGAGAGACCAAACAGCTATCTTTAAACAGAAGGTCTACCGTTCAAAAGTGAGACAAAGAGAGTCTTGATGAAAGATGAAGTGTCGTAAATGAATGAACTCGTAATTTGGTAAGTCCCAACCTCAAGGAAGTGAGAGTACGGTTGTGTATGAAGGATTCAAAACTGTCAGAATGAGACTTACCACATGCTTTAGAGAGAGAAAGAGAGTGAGAAGCAATTGGACTCTACAGTTTCAATGAGCAAATTTCACTGCTTTCTAGAGTTCCACTCCTAGCAAGGTCTTAAATTAACACTTGAAAATAAAACAGAAATATTTTACAAAAGAAAATAAAGTAAAAAATAAATTTCTCTATGTGCTAACCGGTGCTATTGATTTTTTAGCTCATCATCGTCATTGTTAAAGCATTTTTCAAACTAATTGGATCGGCTAACCGAATCCTCATTATGCTCTATGAAAAGATATACCTTCAGTTCAGTTAGGCCATGAGTCCCCGTGATCACTTACTTCTTACGAGCAATAAATCCTATGATTGAGAGACCGTTTCTAGTTGGAGATCTCCCTTTCTCTCTC
Source organism: Amborella trichopoda (assembly GCF_000471905.2). The sequence goes on from NW_006497375.1 coordinate 726,814, forward strand.
TCAAAACACTAAGGGTGCATGGAAGCCGCCCCTTCCTTAACAGCGGACAATGGACGCTGGGCATGGATCGCCGGACTTCAATTTTGTGGCTTCCATGCTCCGCAACAAATACAACATAGAGATTTGGTGGAACTTGGTCTCCCGCTCTTAAAAAGTTCCACTTTCCACCAATCAAACACACCCTAGATTCTATAGTTGGGAGACTATAGATGAAAATCTATCCTTGGGAAACTCTTTCTAGTTGAAAATCTATCTCTCTCTCTCTCGCTCTCATCTTACTGATACTAATTCTATACTCGAAATCTCAAATATCTCAGTAGCTGTGGAGGAAGGTTATTGAAAATAAATACGGCATGGATAATGGCACTTGTCTCTGGTGTGCTGTTAGATATACTAGTGTTTCATCTTCTATGCGGAAGGGTATCTCTCGCTGCAAAGACTTGGTGATGAGGAGCATGGCGGATCAAGGTGATTCGGTGTCTTTTTGGTTTCACAAATGGCTGAGGGTAGACCCCTGAAAGTTTTTTACCGGCAGTTTTTTTCCAAAGTTTCCAATCCATTTGCTAAAATTTCTGATTTAGCTGATGTTAATGGTAATGGATTAGTATGGCAGATAGATTGCCTGTACAATAGAATGCCGGATATTGTTTTTAATCAACTTACTAATCTATTACGGGAGTTGGAAGAGATTAAATCATCAATTTCAGTGGATGATGAGGTACTTTGGGAGTTTGAGAATCATGGGGTGTTTTTGGTGAGATCCATGTATAGTTTGCTTTTTTTCTATGACCGACTGAGATGGCAAGAAGGTCGCTTAAAAGAGGTTTGGAAATGGTAAATCCCCGATAAAGTACAGGCTTTTATGTGGGTTGTAATGCAGGGTAGGATACTGGCAGTTGATAAATTGAGAGAAAGGGGAAAAATGATTGTCAATGTGTGTCTTTTTTATAAAACCGATGAGGGGACGGTAGACCACATTTTCTTGCTTTGTCCACTTGTTGTTCAGATTTGGAGGTGGACGCAGCTGAAAGTGGGTTATTCACTGGCGATCCCCAATAATATTATGGATATTTTGTGTAATTTTTAGATTTCGGGCTTAACAAGATATGATTTGGTTACTTGGGGAATTTTAAGAGCAGGGAGTTATGATTTGGTTACTTGGGGAATTTTAAGAGCAGGGAGTTATGATTTGGTTACTTGGGGAATTTTAAGAGCAGGGAGTTGTGGAAGGAGAGAAATAGAAGAAACTTTGATGGTGTTTGTTTGGGGATGGAGGATTTGAAGAACAAAATCTTTGACTCTCTGGCGGTGGTTTTCTATAACTAAAGAAAGCTCGGGTATCTCCTTCGTGGATTGTGAGGGCAACTTGCAAATGTCATCCACCAACATATTCAAGGATTGATCGGCTCCCTCCGCCTCAGGGATATGTTAAATTGAATTTTCATGGAAGTTCATTGGGTCATTTGGGGCCGACTGGATTTGGTGGTGTGCTTGCTATAGGATATTTATGGTAAGGTAATTTTCAGTTATGCAGGTCCTTGTGGTTCAACCACAGCAAATTATGTGGAGTTTTGTGCATTGTGGCATGGACGTTCTCTTTGCAGGGACCGGGGTATTGCTGGCTTAAGGTGATTATCTTAATGTTATTAGCTGGTGTAGAACGTTTCTAGAATTCTTTGGAAGCTCAAGTATTGGTGGATTGCAAATTATGAATCGGTGTTTGGATCCTCATATTGAGTTCAAACACCTCTTGAGAGAAGGAAATTCAGCCGTTTGCGAGGTGTGCGGTGCATTTCTGTTCTTTGGTCATTTCTGAAAATGCTCTAATTGTATAATTTTTTGTAATGTTTTATTCAGCAATAAAACCTTTAACCTTGTCAAAAACTAAAAAGAAGAAACTAATTCTATACGAGGTTATTTCTGTAATCTCTCTCCCTCCAAATTCTCGATCAAAAATCTAGTTGATTGCTCTCTCTACGCATTCTCAATCGACAATCTAGGTGATTCTCTCTCTCTCTCTCTCTCTCCGCATTCTCGATCGACAATCTAGTTGATTCCCTCTCTCTCATTCATGTCCCAGAATTTTGTTGGCGTGAGTATTGCATCCTGTATTTCTCTCTCTTCTAAAATTATGCTATGGGAGATCTAGGATTTTCCAACAGTAGGCAAGCATTTTGCTGCCCCTTATGAGATCACAGGGTTTAAAGAACATGGTTTTGTTTTTTACTGAAGGGACAAGACCTTGTGTATCTCTTGCCTGCAACTACTACAAATTTTCAGAAAGAGAACTTCCTATTACACCAAGGTTGTATCCTCTCTTGCAGGACATTGGGGATTACAAAACTGGGGGAGGGCACTTTTTTGTCTAAAACATCTCTCTCTTCTCTCTCTCTGCATCGGGATTTCAGTTCACTCCTCGTCCTCACTGAAATCCATCAAAAAGTCTGTCAGGTTCTCTGAATCATCTATGGCTTCTTCCAGGGTCATTGAGTCCTTCTTCGGCTTCTTTTTCTGAAAATTTCAAAAAACAAGGTTAAATAATAAAAGTACACACTAAATCAATAGACTATTTTCTCTGTTTTTTTTAAAAGGCATGTTAAAGACCTCACTTGAGCACACTCGTAGGATTCATTTCAGTAGATCTAAGGAATTCAAAAACCTTTAAATGATTAGGAAAATTAAATAAATAAATCCAATAATTGGTTTCAAAAATAAAATTAGATCAACATCCCAATGGTTCTTTGTATCCATTGAGAAAACTCACTTGGAGTTTGTAGAGAAGCTTTTGAAAGAAGAATTCAGGTCAAATAATCCTCTTATATATGAATAATAAAGAAGACCCAAACGGCTTAATAAAATAAGGGATTGTATACAATGAGACCATTTGCATTTGACACAAGGTGGTCACAATTCCTTGCAACCATTTGATGTGAAATTTGATACCTAATGTGTCACAAAGTTTGAGAATTTATTTTGAAGTTTGGGCTTGGTCAACGGAATAATTGCAGCCACTCAATTTCACATTCAATGGTCAAGATTAATGTGACCACCTTGTATCAAAAGTAAATGGTCTCATTCCATACTTTCTCATAAAATAAACATTGCAAAGTTTAAAAAAAAAAAAATTGTATACCATAAAACGCTTACCTTTGATACAAGCATATTCATTCCCTAGCCACCACATGTGAAATCGGGTAGCTAAGGGTGTGTCCTTTCTCTGTACAAAGTTTGGGGGAAAAAAATTGGACCTTAAACACAGTCAATGGCACGCCCCCAGACACCAGATTTCACATCTGATGTCTAAGGATGATTATGACCTTCTCATACCACAGGTAAACGGTCTTATTTTATACTTACCCTAAAAAAGTCGATAATGCTATCAAGAACAAAAATGCCCTCATGTAGATCCTCAACAATTAAGGACTAGGCTTTCATCAACAATACTTGTAATGTATTTTCGGAATTGAAAAAGCAAATTTGTTTTCCAGCAGATTATTTTCAATTTATTTTGAGTAAAGGGTGAGTAGTAGGCACATTTAACAAAAACATATGTCACAGAGAACTAAGGTGCACATTTTAACAAATAATACGCCATAGAAAATTCTTAGGTACATTGAACAAATCACATGCCATAGAAAGCAATTTACTTTAAAAAGAGAGTAACAACTCTTTGATATAGGCCACTATTTTCTCCACTGCCAGGTACAGATCTGATTGTTTCAAGGTTTTCATATGCTAAATCTGAAGCTATTCATATAAATATAATTATATGGGTTATGTTAGGGTGCTCACACTATAGAGAATTTTATAATTGTATATATATATGATTAATAAATTGATACAGGTTGTTTCCATAGCTAAATTTCAGTCAAGAGCTAATATCGCAATTGCAAAGGAAATTCAGTTACACAAGGGCTTCCAAAGGTGGTGAGGCTCTCACTGCTAGATTAGAAATTTTTTATGAGGTTAAGATAAGTATGGTCATTGTATGCATGTCTCTAAGACAAGGGTAATTTTTCGAAAGAACAAATATACGGTCAGGAGATTAAAATTGCATAAATCAGGTTCATTTTACGAATTAGAAGTTGAAGGCATTTTGAAACCAAAGCACCTGTCATTTCCCAAGAAATCAATGAATATTTAAATATAGCTCTTACTTGAAAGTGAGCTATCCCTCTCAAGGCATCTTCTTTATTTTCTCACACACCTTGGCATGTATGTTAAGTCATCTCAAAAGTTCAATTGTATCCTAGAAATCAGAAAGATGAACAGAAGATTGATATATTCGTGGATAACAAGGGAAATTTGATAAAGACTACTGTGTTACGAAATAACTATGTTATACGTAGCAGAACTCTTCGGTGTGCATCTGTGTGTGAGTTTTAAAGATGCCAGAGCCTGAGAACTAGAATTTAAAATTACTTTAAAACATTGTATATGAAGTTCTGAACATCTCCAAACAAGCTCGATAACACACCTTTGAGTTATTCAGCTCAGGGGTACTCTTCAGGACACTCCAATTCCGAGTGATTTTCTCCTCAAGTTCATCCTCCCCTTCGGCCTCACTGCCATCTTCTTCGTCATCATCCTATAAAAGACAAGTAACATGATAAATTCGTTTAAGTTTGTACTTTTGTCGTCTTATCTTGGTAACTATTAGTTAAGTTTTATAGCTTTTTTGTTTCTACTTTTGACAAACATTAAGATTATACCAGATGGTCTAACAAACATTTTAGTAGAGTTTCAAATTTTCCTTTGCAGGCTTATAGCTGACATTGTTATTTGGAAACTGGCAATTGTGGTCCAATTTCAGTAACAAAGGATTCAAATTTCTTTTAGTAATTTTGCTCGAAAACTTAATTAAGATGCCAAAGAGAAGGCAGAAGAGGACGAAGTCCAGGCTAATGATGTTCCACACTTTTAGAACTCTTCCCCAACATCTATGCATCATTTTAATAAATGATAACTGACCCTCTGTGACGCACACACACATCCATTCGCAAATGTGCATGTTGCTGTGTTCTGTTTGAATGTGTTCAAGCTGCACAGATGCCAAAGAAAGTAGCAAAATAACTATGCCGCAATGATGTTAATATGTTGGACTTACATCATTTTCTCCAATGTCAACAGCTTGGGCCATGGCTTCATCCATATCGGTTATCTGCTATAGAAGTTAAGAGAAGAGTAACACTTAATCAGTTACAGAAATAGGTTTTATCTAAATCCAACTTGTAATTGTCATTGTAGTTACATAAGATTGTTTTTATTTTGACTATTAATATTTTACTTATTATTTCTAATCAAATAAGATTACAAAATATATATGATAAAAAAGATACGATAAGGTCCATAACAAAGGATGTACGAATACGAACTCTAATGCATGAATAGAATTGTTAATATCAAAAAACTCTGAAGATCCCCTTTCCTAGAAGGAGAAACTGGTTATGTCATTAGCCATGCTAAGGATGAAAGGAATCGAGGGCAAAATTTGTGAAAAGAACTGAACTTTATCTAACCATTTAGCTAACTTTGTGGAAGAGAAATTCAAGTAGTGCAGAGTCCTCAGGCAATACCTCAAGTTGTTGAGTCTTTTCTTTTGCCAAAATTTTCTCAAGCTCCTCCCTGGATATCATTTTTCCATGCTGAGATGCAGAAAGTTGGTGAGCACAACAATGAATGATAGGCAATAAAAACTTGAAGGAACGATGAAGAAAGAAACTTCAAGTGGTAAATAAAATAATGAAATATGCACCCAAACATCTAGGCTATCTAAAGACAATGTAGTTGCTTAACTGATAGGCAAGCAAAAGATTCAGCTTTATAAAATCATCAAAAACTTAAAGAAATTAACAACCCTATACAACAATAGAAATGCCCAGAACGATCAGCAAATGCATTTTTTCTATCCCTACCTTGGGCCTGCATTTAGAAGAAGAAAAAGAAAATAAGTAAGGAAAAATCATTCAAGTCAAACTTTCAAGCTTTTTCCAGAAGTGCCCTTACACCAACTTTTACATGTTTAGAAAGTTGAGACCTAAGGTGTCGAATATAATGAGCCGAGTCAATTTGATTTGTGCTGTCTTTAAACTGATTGGTGTATTACAGTTTCAGATTCACAGCTCGTTCTTGTTCAAACAGAATGTCTCGAAAGATATAGCACACTGCTCAAGAAATATTTTTTTTTATACAACTACTAGTAGAAGTATTAAGTTCCACTTTTTTTGCGAGTTAACAGTATATTTAAACATTACAAATTGATGATCTTAATCAGGATAGTCCGGGGGGAGGAGAGGGAGGTGGTGGTGGTGGTGGTGGGTGAGGGTTATCTTGAGAATCAAATTCAACATGCTTTATACTTGGTGCTTATCTTGTAGTACGTCAGTGGCCATGTGCTTATAAAGGTAAAAAAGCCAGTTTGGCTTCTTTTTTTTGGGAAAACTTCATTTTGGCTTCTTCTTTTTTTTGTCAATTGTATTTGTAATAGATTTGAATTTGATGCCATATTGACTGATGTGTTCTGTAGTCCTTAAAGGAATAGTGTTTGGCTTTCTCTCATTTCCTCAGTAAAAAGCATCCACAAATACTATTAGCAATCATAACGATCTTTTTTTATTTCATTCAAGAATTAGACCAGAGCGTACATCATCATAGGACGCTGCAGAAACTTTGTTTACAAATCTGAACTATTGAATATAATATAATCAAGGGATATTCACCTCCATAAGATAAGCCAGAATGTCTGGTGTTGGCTCGTGAAACTCAGGACCTCTAAAATCAGTAACTTCATTAGGATCTTGAATGTAGTTTATAGTCGGATAAACAGGATCTCCACCCCATACTGCAGAAAGGGAAATGTTATACCTAAATTATTATTTGACAATAAACATGAACTATACCAAGAGGAATAATGGCATGAGCGTTTATTAATAAAAGATCAAGGAAATAAAAACACAAGTCAGAGATCATAGCAGTACAATTCAACTTTTCTCAACTTTAGAGAAGAATATGACAGGTGATGGTAGAAAAATTAATTTAAATTAGGCCCACAATGGTAATTACAGCAGACAGGTAATGAAATGACTAAATAACATAAAGGAATTGTGCTTGGGTCAAGACGGTAGAGGCCCGGTTTTTATAGCCTAACGTCTCAAGTTTCATTCCTATGTAACCTTGTCAAAAAAAAAAGACTAAATGACATAAATAATTTATTTATCAAAAAAAACATTAATGACGTAACCATAAAAGAAGAAAGACATAAATAAATAAATGAACAAACAAATAACTAAAGACCAGGCAAATGTACAACTCTCATATTTAGCTTGGTCAGAGAACCCTAGTATACTTTAACCATGCTTGAATTCCACACCCATAAAGAAAGCTGGGAAAGGTGTGAGAATAGGCCTTATGGTCATAGATGTTCAGTACATTCCAACCCTGGCATGGTTAGGTGCCCAAGAATGAGCAATTTCTAAGAGCTTAGGTACAGGCGGAATTTGATTCCAATGATCCAGGATTAAAAAATTCTGATTCCCTAATATATTGTACTGATCAGAGCTTTTTCAGGTTTAGAGTTTAGGGCTGTAGTTTTCCTTTCTCAATAAATACGTAGAACATTTTGAATATGCACAGTATAGCAAACTAAAATCTGATATTTGAAAAATGTTGGCAGTCTAGTATTGCAATTGCTTCCATCCGAATATCATTCAAAAAGATTTGCTCTAATCTAAATGGTTTAAGTTGTAGTAGGCAACATCAGAGAGGTCACAAATACGGCAAAAGCACAAGAGTAATTCTCAACAACCAACGGGAAGATATGAACAAAGGACTATTTCACAATAACAAAAATTATTCTGAGTAGTCAATACACAACTTATTTCACCAGTCCTGTCCAATAAAAAATTAAGATAACTGCCGTAGCTTCATTTTTTTGAGAAAAGTTTAACTTCAACTGCCATAGCTTCATTAAAGAAGGGAAACCTACTTTGCTTAATTTGATCCTCTCGCATTCTCATTGCTAAGGGATCACGTTGGATACGAACATCACGGCCCATCATGATGCGGAATTCAGCAGCTGTTTGGTGGCAGAACATTTCTATGAGTTGTGTGTTTTCATCCTCTCCAGTTTCTTCATAATGTTTCTGCACAGCCTCTCGGGAAGTGTCTCGTTTCCAAGCTTTAACCCACTCTGAGTAATATGCTATTGGACCTATCTTTTCCAATCTCTCTTGCTCAGCTTTTAGCCTGAAAACAAGTATATTAACCCCGAAGATACTGTACATCATAATTAGCACTCAAAAACAATAAGGCATTTATGAAAAAAATTACAATAATTTATGGTTTTTTTGTTACGAAAAGTGTTTTGTGCGTCAGGGGATGTAGGTCCACATAGGCGTCCCATAACGCATCAAACATCCATCTCAAAGATGGATGGTTTGATAATGGTGGTCCCTCCATAACCTAAAATGCATGGTGTTAAACGCACATTAAAAATATTATTTTTCATAATTAAAAATTGTTGTTATTTTTTCATGTTCACCATGGTGGAGATTCTCAACTCATATATTTTCAAATCAAAAAACCATCTTGAGGATGGATTTTGGAGGGACTACACATGTAAATAGATGAGGGGGGGGACTCATGAAAACCTTATTCCTTTTTTTTTTATAATGTTAACCTTAAATTGATATAAACGTATTACAAGTAAGTAGGCAATCCACAGACGGATCCCCAAGAAAAGAAAAGAAAAAGAACAGAACAAAACCTTAATCTTTTTGTTATCCTCTATGTGGCAGGTTTCTCTGTTTCATAAATTTACAGGGCAATTATAAGTGAATAACCATATAAAATTATATAAACAAATCTTTGGACATTATAAGATAAGAAATAAAGTAATCCCCACCAGGATCAAGTGCCTAATCAATAAACAGATTGGACTACTAATAGGCTGCCCCACATTAAGAGGGAATGGTTAATGACAAACTGACGAAGACAACGTAAGTATGCTGGAATGGAGTCCAAATTCAATTGAAGATTCTTTTGATTGGAAAACATGGCATCAGAAACTGGACACATTAGAAGAATTTCGCAAGGATTAGGATAACCATATAAGAAGCCTTTAATCCTCTAAGCAACAATAGTTAAGTCACCATATGGAGTTTTAAAATTCATATTGCCAGTTTGGCCTTATGCCATGCATATGAAAAAATTCGATTACATGGTGTAGGAAATTGTGGCATTCAAAGCAATTTATTTTGTTCTAAATACTTGATATTCAATCACGTTAGGGACAAGGCGTAGCCCTTGCCAATATGTGCATCACATGCTGTGAGGAATCTATTGATCATATGTTGTTTCCTTACAGGTCTGCATGTAAATTGTGGGTGATAGACCAATTTGGTTTGGTTCGGACCACTCCTATTTTGGCTGCTGGCTTATTTACTGAATGGGACTCATGGCCCATCACAGAGAGTGGTTACCTGCTATAGTGTTTGTATATGCACTGAGCTTTGCAGGGCATCTGAATTGTGGGGAATTCAAAAAAAATTCAGGATCTGAGGACCACAGATAGGACTTTTCTAGAGAGAGCCCGAGATCAAGCTATTATATGGAGCATGATAAGACCGGAATTTATGGCCATCCAATCACACGTTCACTTAGCGAGCTGGGAAGGTTTAAATGGAGGCTAGAGCCTCTCAGAGATGTTGACCAGGATGGTCTCACTTAAATTTACATGTGAATAGGAGAAAATATGTGATTGATGAAGAAACAGCTAGGCAAGTCATACAACTTAAGATACTAATTTTAAAACACTGATTTCCCCAACTAACTTGAAAAATCAAGGAATTGCACGTGGTCCCAAGAAATGTCTCTCAGGATACAATGCCCCTCTATTCAAAAAAATTTCTAATTCTGCAAACCTTAGACTATTGGTACTGATTGATTGCACCTTACCGCATATCTGAAGTGCAATCCTCAAAAATAATTGAGTCTTATTAAGAAAGTAACTACTTTATGATCATTGGATGTCCACAAGGAACATGCTGATTGATAACACCTTACGGGATCTCTGAAGTGCAATCATAAAAAATAACTGAGTCTTGTTAAGAGAGTAACTACTTTATGATCATCGGATGTCCACGAGGTATGACCTCCCCTCTCTCCTCTCTCTCTCTCACTCTCTCTCTCTCTCTCTCAAACAGTCAATGGTCACTCACCAATAAAAGTTGCACTTTCTCAGATTTGAAAACGACCAATCAACATCCAACACTCATTTTCAACCAATAAGCTATTTCAATAATAAAAATAGAATCAGTTTTTTATTTGTATTACAATATATATGAGAAGTATAAAAAGGACTCACAATATGAAAGTCTAGGCATCCCACAATCAGGGTGCTCAGTACAAGATAACTAGAAGACAACATAGTTGCTGTAACAACATAGTAGGAGAAGATGCCAAAATAACTTAGTAGGAGAAGATGCCAAAATAACATAGTAATAGTGTAGTGAAAGGTGGAGAAAAGAAGAGTGGACAAGAAGGCTTAGTAGAAAAAGGAGAAGTGTGGGGGCAGATAGAAAGGGAGAAGGAGAAGGGGATAGAGCGAGAATGAGTAATAGAGGAAGAGGGTTAGAAGAGATGGGGGGAAGGGTGCCGTAGAGATGGGGAAATAGAGTGAGAAAGTGAGAAGGAGAAATTAAGAAGGGGGGGGGAGTAAGAGAGAGAGGGAGATAAAGAGGGGAAGGGGCCAAGTAAGAAAGGTAGGAGGAAGAGGGTCAGCAAGAGAGGTTGAGAGGTGTTTGAGAGGAGTTTCTTCAAGGTTGAGGGCTGCTGGGGACTTCTTGTGCTCCCAGTTTAGCAGGGCAATCGGCATCATGGTACGACGGAAGTCTACTTGAAGAGGCCTGCAAAGAAAGAAAATAAAATTAAAAATGTGTGTTAGTCTCCAAGGTGGGCTACATGATCGTGAGGCCCGAGAGATGACATTCTTTGAGTCGGCCTCCACTAGAAGGTGGTGCCCCCCGGGCTGGTTTGAATCTTTCGAGGGCCTCGAGCAAGGCCATGGATCCAGCCAGTTGGAATCCCCATGGCCAATGTAAACCGCGAAAGTTTCAAAGAGAGTTTCCCACATGGTCTTGGAAGATGCCACTTACTCCGCATGGACTAGGATTGCCTAGCGAACCTCCATCAATGTTAACCTTGATGGTGCCTCGAAAAGAAAGGGGTGGGGGGTGCGAGGTTTCCAGATTTGTGAACCCAGAACCTTGGTAGTTCTAGAGAACGTAATACCCTGCCAGTTGTTGTGCAAGTCCACTGAGGAGTAGTGTCTGAGTGGTTTGAAGGAGGCGGCCTAGAAGATAGTGAGGGATCTAGCCTTTTCAGTGACGGCTAGGGCACTACTTCTATCTTCCCAGAAAATGCGGGATTTGCTTTAATTCCAAATGGCCCGCAAAGAAAATAAAATAAAATTAAAAATGTGTGTTAGTCTCCAAGGTGGGCTACATGATCGTGGGGCCCGAGAGATGACATTCTTTGAGTTGGCCCCCACTAGGAGGTGGTGCCCCGGGCTGGTTTGAATCTTTTGAGGGCCTCGAGCAAGGCCATGGATCCAGCCAGTTGGAATCCCCAAGGCCAATGTAAACCGAGAAAGTTTCGAAGAGAGTTTCCCACATGGTCTTGGAAGATGCCACCTACTCCGCATGGACCAGGGTTGCCTCGCGAACCTCCATCAATGTTAACCTTGATGGTGCCTCAAAAAGAAAAGGGCAGGGGGTGCGGGGTTTCCAGATTTGTGAACCCAGAACCTTGGTAGTTCTAGAGAACAAAATGGCCTGCCAGTTGTTGCGCAAGTCCACTGAGGAGTAGTGTCTGAGTGGTTTGAAGGAGGCGACCCAGAAGATGGTGAGGGATCTAGCCTTTTCAGTGACAGCTAGGGCGCTACTTCTATCTTCCCAGAAAATGCAGGAATTGCTTTAATTCCAAATGGCCCACAGGGTGGCTTGAATGGAGCTCTCCAGAGAACAGTTCCAGCAGCAGGGAATAGTTGGGAATAGTGCGAGGAGAGGTCGTCCATTATTTGTATCACACCTATTAAATTCTTAAAAATTAGTAATCAAATCTCGAACCTATGGTTAGAGCTCACTCATTATTTAATCCCCAAAAATTAAGAGGATTAAAACCATAATTTAAATACACTTGGGATTTAATATTGTCTTGCCTCAAATAATTAATTGATACAAATCTTTAATTTAAGGCAGCACATTACAGACCCTGTGCTAACCCAGACTTAGCAAGACCTTAGAGCGCTTCCCCAAAACACATGCAAGGAAGCCCTTCACATGCACAAATGCGAAGCCATCAAGAAAAACCCCCCATTATTCCAAAACTCTATGAATTCGTTCAACGACTAAGCTAGCCTCTCAAAACAGAAATTAAGGAGCATAAATCTGGAAATACGAGTTTATTAGGAAAAATTATAAGAATTACCCACTTGTTCCTAGCGAAGTGAGAACCACCAATCATAAGCCACACCCTACAATTGTAACTGGAAATCTTCAAGTAGAAAGTGGGGCACAATCACATTAATATCTTTTAAATCGATAACCATCCCATTCCTCCTGGTACTTTCCATATCTTTCCACCGAACAAACTCTAAAGAGGGGGATCTGCTAGCAGTTGATCCATTAAAAAGATATTCCAAGGTCTTCATCTCACTAGTTTGCAATTGTGATTAAATATTTTAATGGAATATGTAAGAATTGTCAAAGATCTCGTTCTCACAAGTTTGCAATTATGATTATATATTTTAATGGAATATGTTAGAATTGTCATTACATCTCTTATTCTTTAGAATTTTTCATTGCCACCTTATTGTCACAATATACAGTTATTCGGTGTAATAGGAATTCTAGTAAAAGTTATATGTCTTATAGCGTCTCAACCATAATATCTCCTCACCTGCTAGAAATAGCAATGTACTATGTTCCATGGATAACAAAGCAATACACTTTTGTTTCTTGGAGGACCAAGCAACTGCTCCTGCAAACAACCATCCATAAGTAGCATGGGAATCAAAATTCCTTGATGCCCAATTAGCGTCACAGTAACATTTTTAAAAAGGTCCTTTGCCTTAATAATGTAAACCACAATTCATGGTCCCTTTCAAGTGCCTACCTAGCCTACTCATCTCTCTCCAAGATCATTACTTAGATTGCAGGAAAATCTAGTTAATTTACCTACAAAATATGGAAAAAGGTGATTATGCCTTTTAACAATTGGTATGTGTATGTCCCTTAGACATCCAATGGTCATAGAGCAGTTTCCCTTCATAAAAGTTCGCTAAAAGACAGAAAGTGCTTGTTATGCATAAAATTTCATGCACAATAATTTTTCTCTGGTCTCTGTAAAAAAATTTCCCTCTTGAAATTCCGTAAACAGTTGCCATACATAAAGAGTCACAAATCCAAAATACTCCATCATTTTGGATGACTCTTTTTGCATTTCAAAAAGGCCATACGAGGCTATCCATCGGCATCAGTTATATCTGCTAGAACTGAAAACAAGAATACGAAATTGAGTTTTTCTAAAGTTTGTAGGATAAAAACTTTACCAGCCAGAAGGACATTGTATCCTGAGATGGCATTTCATGAGACCACCTGCAGTGCCTTGATTTTTAAAGTTAATTGGGGAAATTATAGTTGTAAAGGTAGTATCTTTAAGTGACACACCCCACCAATTGTTCTTCATCTATTGTGTGTTCCGTCCACTTAGCCTATACAATCTACAAGAATGTGAAGCTAAATTTCAACGTAGCTTGCTTAGCAATCCAAGGCCAGAAGGTTTTCGGGGATTTTGAAGGATGCAGGGGGTTTCCTCATTAGTTACATAGCCATAGAGATAGTACCTCAAAAAACATTATTTAGAAATATTTAGAAATAGTACCTCAAAAATTTAGAAATAGTACCTCAAAAACATTATTTTACCAAATAATTAACCAATTTGGACGTACAAGCCATTGAAAACTCAAATCTAGGCCTCCTAACTCCAAGCCTCTCAGCTCTCCCCAAGACCCTTTATCCCCACAATCTTCATAGAAACCTAGCAGGTCATCTAGCTATATGCTCTTCTCATGCCAAAGTTCCCCAACCATCCACTATCTAGGCATTTAACCTTGCATCAAGGTCCACATGAGCCATGATCCCCTACCATCCATTGTGCATCACAACTTCCTACACCTCCTTCAGTCCAATACATGGGGCAGCACTTTAAACACAAATGCAGAACCTTGGTGATGATCTTATAAAATGCCTGACCAAGCTATGAGGTCAAAATCCCATGTACAAGTACATGTGCAACTTTCAGAATAAGTGAGAAGACTGCCATCTAGAGATATTACAACAGAACGAGAGTGAACAAAGTTGATTAGCAAGCCCTTAAAGGCCAAATAATAAATTACAAAAAAAAAAAAATTAAGAAACAGATGTGCACGAATTGCCAACTTTGAGGCAAGCCTGCAACTCACTAAAACATGAGCAATACAAACAATGCATGCATAGAGCTTCTCACAAATTTGAACTCCAATGAAACAAAAGATTAAATTGCTGAACATAAAAAAAAATCACCAATATTATCTCAAATAAGAGACATGGGAAAGGGAAGATGGAAACCAAGGTCCACAATAAGTTGTCATAGCCATATTTCCATCAGGGCATGTTCTTACATATAAAAGGAAAGATGGATCAAGACTCATGAATAAATCATCCTACGTAGTAAAACTCAAATCAACCCATCTAGCATGACTAGATTCTTCATTGACAATAAGAAAACACAAATCCTAAATCAATGAAAACACATGTCCAATAAGCATGGCCATTATTTCATTCCACTGTTCAACAAATTTGGGAATAGAAAAATCAATGGCTACACATATTTGAAAACAATTTCAACAGTCAAATGGGTGTTTTACCTCTCCTCCTTAAATATATGCCTTCTTGCCCTTGCAAGAGAAGTCTCAGCCAGAGTAGGATGCTCCCCATATAGCTTTATCTGACCAGTTTCCGCCATTGCTTTTGAAAACACCTGTTGATGAGTGTGACAATAACTCAACATTTTTTTTTAATCAGATTTGAATACAGCCCGCACAGAATCAATGTATCAATGATTCTAATGACACCAAAACAGACGAAATTGAACTTCTTATTAACTGGAAAAATACATAATGGCAGTTTCAAATTATTCAAATGATAAGAGTGAACACAATGAAGTTTGTAGATTAAAATGGTTTAGAATGCATCCATGACAAACAAGTGAACATCAAAAATCTAAGAAGTAGATGCAGGAGATAACTGCGCTATATTTTATGCTAGGAAAAGTAATAAATAAATTACTAATAGTCAGAAGTGAGAACACACCGTATCAACATCAGGACGTCTCCTTTGCCACCTAGACCATTGTTCATTTTCCGGTTTCCGCCAATTCCACCAAAGCTCTTCACTTGTGCGAATATCCTCAATCGGCCTCTTCTTTTCTGGATCAATAAAAGAATGAGGACGCCCAATTCTCTTGTCCAATTCATAAGGCGAAATGTTTTCTTTCTCCGGTTCAGTCTGATAGATCACATATTCATCTGATGTATCTTTAGGCTCTTCAGATAAGTTTTCAACAGTTTCAGTAGCCAACATATCTAATTCTACATTTTCCTCCAGAGAATTTGAGGGCCCATTTTCTACTATTGATGAATTGTTTGACGATGCGCTTAGCTCCTTGGTCCTAGACTTCCGTCTCCTACTTCCTGGATTTTTCCCGTACGATGGCTTTCCCTTGGAATTACCTGTTGGTGCAGGAGCCCTGGCAGCTCGAACTCGACTAGCTGTGCCTTCAGGCCAGTATTCAGGCCCAGGAATACTTGCTCGAGCCCCAGAAGCAGGTTCCATCTGTCCTGAAGTAGAATCCATGTAGCTATAGTAAGGTGGGGGCTCCACAAATATGCGCTTGACAGGCTTATCATCCTTCTTCGAACACTTTACACACGGGAGTAACTTAATGTTCCTTTCTGACGACTCATAACTTAACCAAACAGTTGATTGCAGCCTCTTGTTTGTAGGAAATGAACCAAGAAAGATAGTTCTAGTAATTCCCTGCGAAAAAAATGTTCTTCATCTGAGTCTTAATAGGAACGGCATATGAAAATCCATGTTCAGCTCGGCACAACTCCCCAAGGCAACTTGACTCATCCATTTTCCAAGTTATAAGTGTAAAACTCTGATGTACCAAGAGTTTGCCTAAAAATACATTTTTGTCTTGCTTTGATATATGGATTGGATGCTCTGAAGTGGTAAGAAATGGTTTAACATGACGACAAGCAGTGTGGAATCCATTGCCAACACTTTTTTAAGAAAAGGTTTACACAAATTTGAAAATCTCATCTGAGTTTTTCCAAGGTAACTTCTACAATGTAATTCGGTTTTGGCAGTGACAAAGTCGACCACCGAGTTTGTGTTTTCTGACACAGAAATGGACCAGTTATTTTGTGAACTAGTTAGGCTCCTTCTGACTATGCCGAGAACTCTATTGGATAATCCAAAATCTCCTAAAGCTCCCAGATATTTTTTCCGAAATCTTCCACAGATTTGTTTTTTATTATGAGCACAGGTAACAAAGGGGACAAGTGTTGAGAGGCTTAAAACAAGGGAAGAATTGTCACTTCTTCGTAATAACCATTATGGTTGAGTGCCTTTAGTATAATCCTGAGAGAAGTTACACTAAAGTTATGATCTCCCACCTAGAATTGTCAGAACATACTTGTTTTTGGGAGTGCATCAGCAAAACTGGATCTTCTTGCTTTGTTCTTATTTCTTTTTGTCTTTTCTTTTAACAAAACTTGTGGGATAAAGGTTAATCATGCAATAACTGAAACCATTGCCAGTTCAAATGGAGAACTAATATGTAGGTGAAGCAAGTTATGAGCGGCTGATTGTACCCTACCCTCCCCATATCTGGCTTACTCCTCTATGTGGAACTCTCACAGAGACATCTATAGAATCATGTCATGTCATGTGGGTAGAAGGTTGGTGGGCTAGAAAGCCAACATCCTTTCATTTAGTTGCAAAGTGGTTATATCATTCTCACTAAGTTGCTAGCTAATCTCTTAATTTACATTCGTGTATCCACGTATGGTGCCCACACTCATGAATAAATTGATTTGGTAAGCATCGAAGGGATTTTTTTGGAGGAGCTCACTGAAATAGAATCCATTCAGGTGTAGATCAAAGTACATAAGATACCCACATTAAAACAGCACAGGTTCATTGAGCAGGTGTAAAAGATAAAAAATAAATAAGCTTTAATTGATCATGTTAAACAGAGTAAATCAAGTCAAGAAAATATTAAGACTCACATGGTCAAAAAGACCAATATATCCTCTCAATCTACACTAACATGACTTTAGAATCTAAAATAATGCAATTTAAGATAAGATTCCAACTATAATAACAAAGAGCTTCGTAGACAATTTGCCAAGCTAAATCTAATTCTCAAGGGCACATTTTCTAATGGTAATTTCCCAATCCGGGATTGGGAATCCCCGGAACACCATATACTTAAGTTTGTTAACTTGATTTGAAGTAATAAAACAGAGATCTCCCCAACCCCCCCCCAAAAAAAAATAAAAAAACCCAAAAATAAAAAATAAAATATTGGGGATTGTGGAATTCAAAAGGAGAAGGTAGAGTTCCACATTCCCGGATTGCAAACCTCTAATTGGGTTGAAAGAGCCACCCCCATTCCCTCTCATTCGACCTCCTACCAACCCCTAGAAGAGAGGGAAAGGGGGGGGGGCTTCTCTCTTCACCGAGCTTCTCCCTCTCACTCGGTCTACAAGATCCATGCTCATCTCCCCAAGCTTGCAGGAACAAGCCAGCTCATCTCTCCAATCTTAAAGAGTTTGAAAGTTTTGCACAGAGAATCACAGAGTCCATTGCTCTAGGTTATAACCCTCTGTTATCTAAAACCTTAAGAAGCTTTTATTTTCAGAAAATCAGTTGTTGCAGAAGAGGAAAGAAGCCTAAGCAAAAAAGGCTTGAGAGCTGTGTCTTAGCCAATAACTGTTAAGCGATAGGACGATCAAGCACAGCAATATTCCCTTATTCTTTTAATCAATAATGGTGATTTTGGACTTAATAATTTCATTTTCAATGCTTTGATGAAAGCAAAAGAAGCTTGTGAAACCAAGAATACACTACTGTGCAATATGTTAATCAAGGCCTGTTGCTATTTGAAAAAGAATCTATTTGATGAAAGGCCACGAGTTACACATTAAAGTGAAAAAAATCAATTTCCTACAAGCACTCTTTCGAAGCAAAACAAGACAGACATTGCTTGGGTTATCTATGCTGAGATTTTTAGGCTAAAAATCCCTTTGAGTATGGTTACCTGTGATACAAAAAATAAATTTGTTGTGTAAACAAGGAAAATTTAATAAGGCGAAAAGGGTTTCTCAGTTACATGAAACTGTTTGAATTTAAGCCCAATGTAGTAACATAGAACACAATTTTGATGGGAATTGCAACAGAGGCAACGTTTAAATTGCCCAAGAAATCTTTGACAATATGAAGAATAAGGAAGTTATCTCCTAATTCTTTCACATATGCGTCTCTGAGTACAGAAGGAAGACTTGAAGAGTTAGCCCAATTTTTGGCAAAAATAGAGGAGACTGCTCTAGTTCCAGGTGGCCAAAATGTTCTGGCAGATGGGTTTAAGGGGCATTTTGAAATGGCCTTTAAATATAGAGATGAGCTTTTGAGCTTGGAAAAGCCTCCATGAGGGTGCCATGATGTATCTTTGATTTGTTTGTTGATTGAGAATAGTGCTTATAAAATTTGATGGGGAGCTCATTCACTGTATATAAACATGTCACCTTGTATTTTTCTTGACTATATATTTGGTAAAATTTGGACGTGGAACTCGTTCACAGTAATGCTCTAAAGCATTCTTGCAAAACATACAAAGGCAAAGGAAGGTCGAGCAAGCATTTCACACGACGAAGAGACTTTGTTAACCACCTCTCCATGTTTACAAGAGTATGCACTATTACAAATGGACTGTGAAAAACAAAAAAAACCAATACACAAATAGAAAAATGAATAATTGAATGCAATATAATGCAAAAATTCAGCCATTTTTTGGTGATCTCAACCGCTCATCTTGTAGTCCTACAATAGTGCGGTTACAATACAAACTCCCTTATTGGACAAATATCAACCTCTCATAAATGAAATGTGCAATGAACAGTTATAACTGGCTAATTTCCAAATTTTCAGGTTTTTGGAATCCCAAGTTCAATTAAACAAGGAATACTAAAATCCACAGGAATACAGACAGATTATCAGATAAGGGATTTTCCAATTCCAAATCTCCAGAACCCAGGTTTCTAGGATCCAGGATTTCCAGATCCCCATGTATTTTCCAGACCATACTGCCAAACGTTAAGTTACATGACAATAGTTATAGGGAAAAGTTTATATAGAGCCGAGGCTCTAAACAATCAAATTTGAGCCTACCTCAAAAATTTAACTAGAAGAGGTTGTTTTGATGCTCAAATATCTTCAAATTTATCATCTTGGCATCAACATGCATAGACATGAGAAAAAAATGGATTTCAAGGTTTGGAAATAATGTATTTTGTAACGCATTTTTGAACCGTCAATTTTCAAGATTTTTCAAGTTTTCATAGATGTCGATCTACACTATTTTTGAAGCTTTAAACTTTATAAATAAATATGAAATATATTTTAAGGCTATCACAAAGATTTCCAGTATTGAAACCACATTTCTCGATGCTATTGGAAGCTAGGCTCTAATTTGATTGTTTGAGCCTAGGCTCTATACACACCGCACCCATAGTTATTTATTATAAAAACTTGTTGTTCATTGACGTCAATGTATCTACTTAACAAGTGAGACCTATCAAATTATGAGAGAGAAAGAGAGAGAGGTACAAGCCAGTGAACAAGAATGAAAGCAAAAGCACATAAGGTAATAATTTTAGTAAAAAAACATGCTATGAAAAATACTTTATTCAAGTCTGAAAACCTGGAAACACCGAAGACAAGATCCCTTCACATTAGACTTATCAGCATGACAATGAACTGCTGCCCAAAAAAAAACACGAAATGTGCACCATTAAGCAAAGCTTGAGAAGAAAGAAAACTGACTAATTCAGCAGCCAATCAATTACGACACATACTTGAATGAGACCAGGGTCCAAATAGAGAAGCCATTTCAATTAGATTGACCTTCTACAGATTTCCATTCAAGATACTCGAGCAGATATATCTGGCAAAGTTTATAACTCAAATCAGTAGAGCTAGTATCAGAGAGTACAATAATGTACAAAGAACATAACATTCAAAAACAAATATAATTTATTAAGAACATCAAATGTTTTGCTCGCTTGACGTTAATTCATCGCATTTTGGAAAAATCATAGAAATCATTATAAGCATACTACTGACATATTCTGAATAAAAAAGAAAGTCTCAAGATTAAGATAACCAGAACCAAGCTGTGAATGCATCGTTAGATGTAAGTTATTATAAACCAAATAATTTAACATAAATTAGCACTTGCATAAAGCTACTAAATTTGAAAATAAAGCAATAGAAGTAAGAACCTAGACCTTGATAAAACTCCTCAAGGTAATTGAATGGGCAAACAATACTGTATTTCCATTAGCAAAGAAATTCAAGAGTAGATGAGAGAATAATACAAGCAAACCACATATTCTTACTTGACAGAGTCAATATTAGAAGCAATCACACAGGTAGACCTAGAATATCAGTCGTTTGGATAATTTCATGAGCAATCACTAGCATATAGCACAATAATAAATAGAGGAGCACAAAACCTTGTAGAAATTAGAGACAGCAAGAAAATGCTAAAACAAGTTCACGTAAATCATTCATGAACCAGAGACTACAAAAATAAGAAAAAAAATTAAACTAGAATCCAATTTCAAGCATTGAATCGATTCAACACAAAACCCAATATCACAGGTAATTTAATATAATTGAAAAATCAAAGAAAATTACCCAAAGACTTAAAAAAATGAGAATAGGTCGTTGAATACAATAATAATCCATTAATTCAACAGAAAGTTAAAGCTTAGACTTAAGAAAGAGTAATTAAGCACAGTGAAAATCTATAACTGATGCAGCACTGAGAATCAAACAAATTCAACCAAAGCTTACAATAAAAGGGTTGCAGAGACAGCGTAAGAAACGTTTGAAATTCCTCACTGAAAACCAAAGCAACTCAACATACAAGACTTCAAATAAGTAGACAGTGTTTGAATCAATTAAAACAGAGCATGGCGATAAACAATAAAAGCAGAAACAGGAATGAAAAACCCTAAATGAATGCTCAAATAAACCTAGAATATGGAAAATAGAACACAAAAATGAAAAAAAAAAAAACACCCACGATTTCGAATTGGAAAGATAAGTATTCGAGAGCATCTTTCGGTAAAGACTATCGAGTTCTCAAAAAGGAAAGTGTGATTTGAGAGTGAAAAGTGGATGAGGTTCCTCATATATAGTATGGTCATATGACCATGAAAAGTTATGGTCACGAGAGGCTATCACCGTCGCCAGGATAGAAGGTGATGGAGCCCACCACCTAAAACTTAGCTGGAAATCACTCCTAGATATATTATCACAAATACAATAAGACAATTTGGGGTGTGTTACAAAGTTTCAATAAGTATTTTTTTAATTTTAATCAAATTAGTAACATTTGAAATTGAGTTTTTATAAGAACTTTATATTATATAAGTAAGATGTTCACTCAAAAAAATAAGTACGATGTTCACTCAAAAAAATTGGTATAATGTTGAAAAAACACTCCAATTGATCATCCCAACCTCGACATGTATAGATGTGGAAAAAAATATATAAATTTTAAGCCTAGAAAATAGTACATTTTGTGATGTATTATTTGAATCAACAATTTTCAAGATTTTATAGTGTTCATAGATGTACTCGATCTGTATTTTTTAAGCTTTAATCTTTATAAGTAGATATGGGAATACATTTTCAAACTATCATAGGGATTTCTGACACTAAAACATCATATTTTAGGATCATTTGGAGGTGTACTTCATTTGGATTATTTAAGGTGACCTTATACAAACCTTACCCTTGGCACATTGCCAACTACTCGATTTAACATTTAATTGCTAAAAGTAATCATAACACCTTTGAGCTAAGGATAAATAATCTTATTATATATTTTTCTTAATAGAATATGGGTGCAAGGCACTACCTTAAACAATCAAAGTAAGGCACACCTCCAAACACGATTGGAACATGCAGTTCCAATGCTGGAAACACTTACTATTGCTTGAATTTTTATGTTAACTATTAATTATGAGAATTAAGCTAAAAAATTAGTGTTGATCGAGCAAACCTATAAGTACCTTAAATTATGAAAATATACTATATACGTAATACATTGCAAGATGCTACGTTTTTTAATACTCAAATCCATTTATCTCGATGTTAAGATGATTTATTGAAGTGTTATCCAACATCAGAACAACCTTTTCCGATGGGTTTCTAAGACATGCCTCCCATAGTATAAGGTGGACAAGTTATATAATCTCTTTGCTTAGGAAATATCATTAAAAAATAAAATTATCATTTGATAATTGAACCACCTCAAAAAATCATTATTAAATGAACTAGTAAACAATAAAATCGTTTTCTATTTTAACATCATTTCACTCACATACCTAATATAGTTTTTTTTAAAATGCAAGGTTTAAAATTTAAAGGGACAAGTATATTTTGGTATTTTTGGTTTGTAATATTGTGGGGTCAACTTACCTAAACCTTGCCCCTTATTCTAGATTTTATACTTGAAATAAGATATTTTAATGAAAAATGATAGACCATAATTCGTGTAGCCGACTCTAATTAATTGAAAAAAATTATGATTATGATGAATGAAAAACGAGTTTTAAACTAGAACAAACTAGCTGGTTTCATCACAATTCTTGGTTCCATACTCACCGTAAGAGCTTTGAAAAAGCACATTCTATGTTTGAGACTTGGAACAAGCATTCGTGTCATTTTGTTTGAGCCACTTGAGTGAGCAAAAAATACTAAAATACCTCAACTTGTTGAAGCTTCAAAATCTAAAACAAGAGCACTTTGGTTTTTTTTTCACAAAATAGGTTAGCAAATACTTCAGCAAAATAATACTCATCCTGTAGATAAATTCGCTAATTTGACGATGTCATAAATGTTTTGAGGTGGTTTGGTCATTTTAATTATATTTTCTCTCGAAAAACTCTCAAAAAATTAGGAAAGCAAATGGAAAAATCAATCTCACTCTCTCTACTGAGGTTTTTTTATTTATTTTTTCTGCTTTATTATCATTAGAGCCTTATCCTATCTATTTTGAGTCAGCATTTCGTGAAACTTTTTGTAAGTATCTAAACAAAATTTTATTTAAAGGATAATTTAGGGACTATATTGGAGTATTTTGAATTCTTTCACTCATCTCTGGCCTTTGAGGTGGGAGGAGGAGCACGCTTATTTTTAAACATAGTCAATAGGCATAAGATTTTATAAAAGAAGACAGATATTTCAAAGAAAAAATAAAAAAACATTATAAATCAAATACAAAAATCTCTGAATTGTTATTGTTATAGAGTTTATTGTTAATTGTTCAATATATATAGTTCTATAGAATAAGAATCTATAGTTGTTCTAAAAGATAAAGAAGATAAGATTAAGTTAAGGGTTTGTAAGGCTTTCTCGGAATTCAACGTCAATGCCAATTAAATAAGAATCTAGGACAAGTAAAGAGAATCTAATGGGTCAATATATTTTGTATCGAAATCAATAGAAAGAAAGATCTGAATAAAAATAGAAGATCTTAATGAGAAGAATCTGCCAAGCCGGTGACAGGTTTGCTCATTTGCTAGACTATCATTAATCCATTGTTCAGCTCCAAGAAACAAATTTTGGGGAATTTCTCTAATCCAAAAAAAAAAATATATCTTATCACTTTTAGCCACCCCTGAGATCCTCATCATTATGCAAGCTTTATCCACAATACCTGTGATTGGCAGCCACCCCTAAGATAATTCCTATTAAAAATAGAAATAGTTTGTATCTTAATAGAAGTTCTCGCATTAAATTTCCTCTCAAAGCATTAAATTTCCTCTCAAAGCAATAACTAACCTAGTGATCCAATGGTGTACTTTCTTGTAGCCAACCAACACTTGTTACAAAGATGAGGGATTGTGTGTTACAAGATTATTTAGTTTTGGTATAATAAGGCCATAATTACATTCAGTTATCGAATGTGAGAGCGAGCAACTAGAGGTGTGTCATTTCTCCATGTAAAATCTGATAAATATTTTTTCGAACTTGAGCACAATCGGCGTGACAGTATCAACCGTCTAATTTCACATCTAATGGCTAAAGGTGGTCGTCACATTCTTATACTAAAACTAGCCAATCTTCTTTTTTATTTTTCCAAAGGGAAATATCAAATCGAGATAAAAACTTATGGAAAGATTTCTATATTTCCCTTATTGTATAGAAGTTCTATACTCCCCCCAATCCAGTCGTTCAATTAGATCAAATAAGTCATTGACCATTTGATCTAGACCCGACACCTCAAAGTATTTTATTTTAAATTTTTATTCTTCAAATTATATGAATACAAAATTTGGTATATGCTATCATCTCAATAG
The DNA here is from genome assembly GCF_000471905.2 of Amborella trichopoda. Next base: position 751,577 of record NW_006497375.1, read on the forward strand.
GACGCACCTAGAAAATATATAAAAATAATATTTTCAGTAACATATAATTACCAATTTACCTCTGAAAATTTCATAGGTATTTTGGTCATTTTATTTATCGAGTATATATGTTTTAATATTTTTAAAAGTGCAAGTTTATGAGAGGAATGGTCACCCAAAATTTGGTTTCACAATATTGTGTAGAAAAAATTAAAAATAAAACATTGTAGAGGCGTGACATTGTAATTAGATATGTCTTAACCATTCATTTAGATCTGACGGCTAGATAAAAAGAAGTATATAAGTACTATACATTAGAAGAAGTATAGAAAACTTGCCCAAACCTTATTGGAGGCACCTTGCCATGTTGATGATGAGCTTATTAAAAATGATATAACAACAAATTATAGGCCTTTATGTGACATGATTGTGGATCCAATGACTCACAGTTCACACCAAGGCATGGTGGTATGGCTATGAAAGTGAGCAACTACGCCTTGCCGATGGTGTGGAGAAAATTCATAGCAAATTTTGAGTTGATAGATTGCATATTTGTTTTTCACATAAAAACAATCTCTCTCTGAGAATATTTTTCATATCAATTAGTTACCAATTGGATTGAAAAGATGTACAGGGATCAATTGATGTAAAAATATTCTTCCACCTGATCACATGAGAAAATTATTTCACGTGAAAATATTTTTTATGTGAAACAATGTGTAATTAAAACGCAATTTGCTTGTTTGCTTTTGAGAGAGAGGGAGAGAGAGAGCATGATATTCCAAATTGGAGAGCGGGAGAGAGAGAGGGAGAGACGATAATATACTAAATTGGAGAGAGAGAGAGAGAGAGAGAGAGAGAGAGTATTATGATAAGCCAAAGTTAGAGAGAGATAGAGACCAT
>NW_006497375.1:752519-789052 GCF_000471905.2 Amborella trichopoda
TAGTAAGTAGTAGAGAGAGAGAGAGAGAGAGAGAGAGAGAGAGAGATTTATGATAAGCCAAATTAGAGAGAGATAGAGACCATGATATGCCAAATCAAAGAAAGAGAATGAGAGACTATACTATGCTAAATTAGAGAGAGGGGAAGAGAGAGACTATGATATGTGAAATGAGAGAGAGATACCGGATATGAGAAATGTGTGTGAGAGAGAGGGAGAAACCATGATATGTCTATTTAAATGAGCCCAAGTATATATTCATGACGTATATACATAATGACTTTTTGAAGAACTATCAAAGGACCTCTCTAATGCACATAATGACTTTTTGAAGAACTATCAAAGGACCTCTCTAACGCAGATAACTTTTGGTTGGCATGCACATATTCAATTTATTATTTTTTCACTTAAGTAATTTATCAAGTTTTTATTTATTGTTATTTCATTTAAGTATTGAAAAAATATAGAATGAGACCATTTACTTTTGGTACAAAGTGGTTACAATTAATCTTAATCATTAGATATGAAATTAGGTGGCTACATTTTTTCCAATGACCAAGCTCAAACTTCAAAAGAAATTTTTTCGAATTTTGTGACACACTCAAGCTATCAGATTTCACATCGGATGATTGTAGATAATTACAATAAAAAATAGTGTATACAATCCCTTAATTATTTATCTACTTTCTCATTTTCAACATCAACATTCGTATACGTAAACATTTAAAAGGAGGTACTCTTACATGTAATTTTTTCCCATTTTTAAGTTTTTTAAAGTGAGAGAGAGAAGGGAAAGATATATACGCTGCTTATGCAATTGCACATAGTTGCATGCTTCTGTGGGAGCAAACTGTACACTTGCTCCCACTGGAATTTCCTTTCCATTGGCTATGCTTCTTGGAAGGGCTCCAATTTCAAAATTTCCTTGAGTTTAAATTTTGCAAATGCATCTTTGACTCTTGAATGATATGGTAAAAAAAAAAGACAGACCGAAAGAAAGAGATTTCGAGACCTTGAAAACCTAGATCTAACATATTGTCCATCAAATATATGGTCAGTGCCTCTATTTTTTTCCCATTTACTAAGGACATGAATAAAAAAATCTGCAAGTTATGATGTCAAATAAATCCCCAAAGGCATCTTTTTGTCCGTGCGACCAAGTGTACACTTTGCTCCCTAGCAGCACCAAATATCAAACACGTTTCTCACAAACGTTTTTTCTACACCCACCACAAATTGTACGGGATAGCAAAAAAACATGGGTGAGAATATTATCCTATACAAAAAATGCTCCATGGGTGTATACTGTCCATTTGCTCCTTCAAACAATAGAGGCAAATTAATGGCTATTTTTTATTTAAAAATTTGAGATCCATTTAAGAATCACCCAATGATTATTTACGAAAAAAAGGATTTTGAGTTTCCAAAACCCTAGATATAAGCATAAAATAAATAATTTGGACAGCCCTGTTGACGTTAACTTTTCTGGCACCCAATGACTAATATATCCCCAAAGGCATCTTTTTGTCCGTGCGACCAAGTGTACACTTTGCTCCCTAGTAGCACCAAATATCAAACACTTTTCTCATCAACTTTTTTTTTCTACACCCACCTTAAATTGTGCGTGAACAGCAAAATCCCTCGTAACTAGTATTTTCCACCCGTGTTGTTGGTTGGGATAGCAAAAAACATGGGTGAGAATATTAACCTATGCAAAAAATACTCCATGGGTGTATTCTGTCCATTTTGCTCCTTCAAACAATAGAGGCAAATTAATGAATATTTTTTATTTAAAATTTTGAGATCTGTCTAAGAATCACCGAATGAATGAGAATATTATATTACCTCACATGGTTGAAAAAGAAATTTGACCAACCCATTTATTTGGTAAATTATTTGAGAAGATTCAGTTGGATATCTAAAGCAACATGTGTTTCCTCCTTGGAGCAAATAATATATGAAAATGGAAGCTCCTTTTCTACTATTGGGATCATTTTATTCTCATTGAGCACTTTATGGTCCCCAATATCTATAGACAAAACAAGCAAGATCTTAAAGGTGTTTTGCTTTCTCAAAAGCCAAAAAAATTATAAGATCCCGCAGGAGCATATCATACATGCGCTCCCTTTGGTAAAAATCCTTGCAGGCTTTGTTTTTTTTTTTTTGGACTCCAAATTTTGGGATGTAGTATCTTCAGACTTGCGACCTGCCCAGTAAAAGAACTTCATACAAGCTTTATACATGCTTAAAAAAATTAATGTCCTAAGATTGAACTGAGACTATCTAATTTCTATCTCGTCTCATTTAGTTGTCAAGGGACTCAAAATCTTTTTCGTTATGTTTCAAATACTAATATGGTGATTCTGACATGGATCCCAAAATCTCAAATATAGAAAATCCTCCTAAATAGGTCTTTTGATCGAGAAACTAAGCATACAATTTGCTCCTGCGGTACATGCTCTTCTTAAAATGTTCTCTTGCACCTTTATGCAAAGAAGCTGCGCATGAGAGTGGTCTAAACACTCAATTTATTTCAAAATTTAGCACTGCATAAAGATACTTGGTGCTTATTCTAATCACACAAAAACCAATAAATCAATGTCACATTGAATAAACTAGAAATTATGTTGATCAACAGATGGAATATTGTATAGTTTAATCCCCCTCTAATCTAGTTATTGCCAAGGGCTTAGGACTTTGAAATCCAACATTAGGTGGTCTGCCTTGCCTAATTACATAATCTCATTTATTAATAGACATGAGAGAGAGAAGATAGAGATATGGATCTTCCTTACTTTCAAAATCAATGTTTAAACAGTTGGACTTGGTATTTGACTTGCTAGGGGTCTGTGTTGGGGTCCCTCTAATTGGAATCGGATGAGTTTGAGTAAGAGAAACTATCAGTAGAATGAAAAATTGAGAGACTCAGACAATTCTTTAAGTTTTTCAACCCATGGTCGCTTGGTTTGTGATCTTATTATGACTCGGGCGATTCAAAGTTGGATCAGCGATTTTAAAATCGATCCTCAAAACCCAAAGGTTACTAGTTGAAGAAGAGAGAGAAGATAGAGGGGGGGAGCCCAAAAATCGAACTTGCAAGTTTAGAGAAAGAGAGAGACGCTGTATTGAAGCCAATCCAACTTGCAAATTGAGGGAGACTGCATGGTGTGTGTGTGCGGGAAAGAGAGAGAGAGAGGCTGCATGGTGTGGTGTGCGGGAAAGAGAGAGAGAGAGAGGCTGCATGGTGTGTGTGTGCGGGAAAGAGAGAGAGAGAGGCTGCATGGTGTGTGTGTGCGGGAAAGAGAGAGAGGGAGAGAGAGACTCCATGGTGCGTGTGTGCGGGAAAGAGAGAGAGAGAGAGAGTATGTGTTTTGTTGGTCTCTAACAACTCCAAGGAAACATGTATTGAGTCTTAATCAACAAATTCGTAGTGGTTTAAGGCGGGCCCCAACAGATTCCATGACTAATGCGACGCTTACATCACATAGACCATGCGATGATGCACTAATCATTAGCAACAAATCACAAAAGATTAGTCCCTCTCTCTCTCTCTACTGTCCCTTCTTTCTCTCTCATCTAAAAGACTCTCTCTCTCTCTAAGAGTAATGGGGCTTTGTTGGTGACATCTTGTCACCTTAAAAAGGATCCATAGAGTAATGTTGCTTGCTTGGTTTGGCGTTGAAAAGGGGCACCAATTATGCTTCGAAAGTGATGAAAGCATGCATTACAAAGGAGATATTAGTGGTGCCAAGGCCCCACTCTCTCACTAAAATCATCTACAATATCCTTGACCCTCTCTCTCTCTCTAATTCCATGAGTAGAGAATGTGGCATGCCAATGAGGATTATGCTAATGCCCCCTCTCTCTCTTAATATTATTCTAATGGCTCTCTCTCTCCCTCTAAGATTATGGTAATGGGCCCCTCTCTCTCAAATTATTTTAATGTATCCATTGTGCCTCTCTCTCTCTCTCTCTCTCATATTGTGCCCTAGGTAAGGTTGTATGAGGCGCTCACCTTGAGGCGGAACCTTCAAATTTATTCAAGATATGTAGTTTTAGTTTCGAAGATCTTATGACGGATTAAAAATCTATATTAATCCTTTATTGTGAAATTTAAAATTTTTAAAATAGTACAAATCAATCAGATTTATAAACACTTAAAAATCTACTGTCTAAATAACCTATTACAAGATGCATTACTTTTAAGATTAAAAACTTAAAATTATATTTTCTTTATATCCACATATCTCGAGATGGAGATAATCAATTAGATAGTTCTCCAACTTCAAAACACCCTCTACCGTGAAATATTTGAGGCGCACCTTCCTTCAGTAGTCTAAGGTTGCAGCCTCATATAAACTCTCTCCTTATTCTAATGGGTTTCTCTCTCATGAGTTCACTCAAGGTCATTTGAAAAGTGTAGAATTTGCCACGTCCTTTAGTCTCTCTCTTATCTTGTAGGCATCTTGACTACTGCCTCGTCTCACTTTTTTTTTTTTTTGATGAATGTTCCAAATTTATTGGTAACTGAAAAAATTATAAGATATCAAAGATATTAGTAGAAATCACCAACATGTGCAACTCAACTCCCTTTTTGGCCAAGGTATCAACCAGAGCATTTGCTTCCCTATAAACATGAACTAGGGACACCGTCAAAGAAGACAAGATGGCAAAGATTTGGTTCCTAAGTAACTTGAGTTGCCACGGAAGGTGTTGTTCTCTCTTATACCATTTAATCACATTTAACGAGTCCCTTTCAACAATAAAACCCTCCATGCTATTTCTTGCCACTAAAAGTTTCAACCTATGGAAAATAGCAAGAAGTTTCGCATGATTAGCCGTCACAACTCCGTACGGCCCAGCATAAGCAATAATGACATTTCCTTGCCAATCCCGAATGGCTCCTCCATAACCAGCCAGACTTGGATTTCCCATCGAGCTTCCATTAAAGTTAAGCTTGAGAACACCAATGTCTAGTGGTTTCCATCTTGCAACCGATATAAACAAAGGAACATCCAAGTCAAACAGGTTGGGGAGGTTAATCATGACATCCACCTTAAGGATACCCCGACATTCCTTAACAACTTTCAACCAAGGCCAAGGAGTGAGTTTGATGTTATTAAGAACCCTATCAAAGTAACAAATCTTCCCATCAAAGGTTCTACAGTTTCTCTCCAACCAAACTTCCTATAAAACAACACCTCGCAAGATCCTCCAAACAGAAGCACCAACCTTTGGCAAAGGCACCTCAAACTGAGTTAGCAAATCCACCACATGTTGTGGTAGAGTAAAGTTAAACCCCAATATTTGGAAGCACCAGGACCAAATATTGGAGATAAAGGAGCAATGTAAAAAAATATGCTCCCCAGACTTTATCCTTCTTACGCATCAAACAGATATTTGTGATAATTTTGTCCCTCTTGATCAAATTATCTATAGTGTGGATCTTGTCTTGAGCCGCAAGCCATAATAATACTTGCACCTTATGAGGGATAAGCCACTTCCAAATTCTAGTTAACACTGAAAAAGACCAGCGTACTCTATCAAAAAAGAATAAGCAGTAAACAGACTTGACCGAAAACTGTCCATCATTTTCAACTTCCCACACCACTTCGTAACTTCCCAGATCACTTCGTCCTCACTATGCTCCCTCATCGCCGCTAAAATCATCTCTCTCTACCTCCTCAATCAATGAACTTTTTTTCCTACAAATCATATTGCTCTTAAATGTAAGTGTAGTTATTCAAATTTATTGATATTTTTTAAGCATGATTCATTCCCTTAGGCATTGCTCCTAGTCATTCATTATTGTTTTCAAGCTCTAGTCTTCTGTATCATTTAAGAGAGAATAAACATTCAAAAAAAAATTAAGAGAAAGAATAAAATCAAATGTCATTAAAATACCCGTAACTTTCAAATGCAACAGCCCACCCCATTTAAGGATATCCTCTCCCAACTACATTTGTTTGCGCTTATTCCAAATATCAACCCCCTCTTTAAATACCAATGAATGTGACCAAATTCTGGATCCAAATTTTCAAAAACTTCAATCCATGTCATTTATAATTAAATTCTAGTTATATTAGTCGGATCACTTACCAGTATCTGGTCTAATCAAGTTTCAAAATCATGTATTAGTCAAAATCAATCTCAAGCTGATTTTCTGCACACTATTGCTTTAAATGTATCCACTAAACAAGATTGTATAACTCCCTTTTTGAAAAACAATAATATATGCTAGATGATTTAACCATCATGGCTTGTTTGGGTATGATTGTTATCACTAATAATTTACCATTTCAATAAAATTAATTATGATAAAATATTATCTATTATTTGGTAGTATTCATCATAAAGTTACCTAAAATAAATCTATGCGTTGTTTTTTGTGTTGACTTTATTCAAAATACCTTGTTGGTAAACATTTTTTTGTTGGAGATAGCTAAATATGGTTGGATATTGCTAAAAAACTAAAATAATTAAATAATATTGATATAAAATAAATATCCATACCAAACTGCTAATAGTATAATATTATTCAGAGTGTATCAATTGGATGTGGTTTCTATAAGGTTGCAACCTCGAACAATCTAATTAAGATGCACCTTCAAATTTTATCATGTTATTTTGTTATAAAAAAATCTTAGGATTATCTTAACATCTATTTTATATCTAATTTGAAATTGTATACTCCAAAAAATGTTTAAAATCAAGTAGATCTATAAACATGTGAAAATCTTGAAAAATGTATGGTCTAGTTGCAAGATGCACTATTTATGGGACTCAAGAAAAAAAAATCATATTCAAACATCTCGATATCGAGATGATCAATTAGAGGGTTTTCAACATTAAAACAACCATTCGGATAGATTTTTGAGGTGCATTTGTAATCCTACATTTTAATGTTTCCACCTTATATAAATTTTTTCTATATTAATCTCATATAACATATTCTTGAGAGTATATTAATTTCAAATAAGATATTCTATTCCGGATAAAAGTGGAAGTCACTCTAACAGCCCCTAATTTTTTTATTTGTAACTTTTTCAAATTCAATCGAACTGATTGGATCCCAGGTCCACCACCGCATCGCCCAAAAAAGGAAAAAGTCACCAGCGAAATATCGGCGAAAATTTGAGGTTTCGAGGAAATATCGTCTTGGTCGAAATTGCAAGCACCGTCAAATGAGGTCAACGCGCTGGCGTGGGTCCCACACATCTAGAGTGAGCTGGTGCCTTCTCCGCTTATATGTTTACAAATGTCAATATTTGATTGGTCGTATATTGTTAAATTAGATGCCAATTTAAATATTTTATGAAATGAGATGAAAAATTAAATATATATTTTAATTTTATTTTTAACTTTTTTAGGCTAAGGAATTAATGAGCTCCTCGATTGTTGCTCAGCTGTCTTGGATTGCAGCTTTATCCAGTCGCCAGCCCACTTTCACATCTAATGACCAAATTAGCCTCCATAACTTGTCGCAACATCTATTATGCCCCTTCCATGATCACTATGTTTGTAAAATTATTTAGAATCGATAATCCAGATGACTAGGGGCAAGCTCTCTACTTCCTGTACGGCAAATAACTTATATATTTCTCCCTATTCAACTATCCATTTTAAATAGACGGTTAAGATGATCCTGATAACAATATCAAGCTTCTGTACTATTTTATTTGTGATTTTTTATATAAAATATTTTGATACTAAATTTTGGTTGCCCACTCCGATAGTAAACTAAAAAATATAAAATAATATTTTCGATCAAATCAAATAACCAACGTGCCCTTGAAAGTTTCAAGGATATTTTGATTGTTATATTCATCGAAAATAATTTTTTAATACCTGTTTTAGGTGCACCTCATTGACACCATGACACATACCAAATTTAATATTCATATAGTTTCTAGAAAAAAATTAAAAATAAAATACTCTGGATCTAGATCCAACGGTCAGTGGCTCATTTTATCTAAATTGGACGGCTGGATGGGGTGAAAGTATATTTTTTCTATACAGCAGGGGAAATATAGAAACCTTTCCCATGATTCAATTCTAGTGTATTTGGGAATCGATGATCAAGATCGGGATCTGCAAGAGATTGGCTTAGTTCGTTATCAGAACCAAGAATAAGCCCTGGTTGAGAGATTCGTCTAGTTTTGTTAATGAGAGGTCGTTTATGTCGTGGAACGAGCTATTCAAATCACCCGATTTTCACCCAATTTAATTTTTGAATATTTTTCATTTTAAATTATCTTATACATACAAAATATTTGATATTCTTCAGAGTAACTAGGAGAATCGATGGAATGGATTGGTCCAGTAACCACATGATTCACCTGGTCGATCCAAGTTTCTAAGCACTGCCTAAGAAACTGATGGATTGTCTCTGGCATCTTGAGGAGTGAATGTCTTTGCCTTCTTTAATCCTTTTTTATTTGGTGAGTATTTGGTTAAGTTATTTTCTTCCTTGGTAGTTTAGCTGTAGGAATTAAATTTGAAAGTTGCCATTGCTAAAGTCAACTGCTAAAATCACTCGAGTCTAAGCTTGATTCCGGAGTATTTTGTAAAGTTGCGATTTTATACAACCACATCTCAAATTTGAGTTCCAATTTAAGAATCACTATACTCTAATCATCTGTAACTCGAAATGATGGATAAAAAGAAAAAAGAAAAGAAAAAAGAGAATAGATTTCTAGCCAATAAAGTAATCCATGCAGCAAAACTATTTTAAATAGCTATTTTAAGTTTTCCTAAGCTTCTAGATCATATCACTTTCGAGCGTCAAATTCCATAGCCAGGAGAAAATAATATTGCATGGCATTACAAAGTTTTATGGCTTTGGAGCCCTAGATCTGGTACTTCTTGCCTAATCATGTAGTGCAACCTTTCCATAAGTCATAAAACTGCAGTTTCTATTTCTCTCTCTCTCTCTCATGCACACAAACACACATTGAAGAGCACAATGCAACCACCTAACCAATCTTGCACCAACCAAAGCCATAAGGCAATTTGTTATGTAAATGGTAGTTTATCATTGATAAGTGGGACTGTTAACTGCTTTGAATAATTGAAATTTAGTGGACATTGCTTGATAATCAATTGCACTGAGATCTGTGTTAACTCCTTGAACTTGGAAATAATTCAATATGTGTTGAATAAAAGTGGCCCCTAGGGTATCAAAACCTAATTTCTTCAAATTTAGCTATGAAATAGTTCAATAAATGAACAAGGTAGAAAAGGAAAAGGGCAAAATTTATAAGGAAATTATTTGTGATGAAGGAGAGATAGTTGAGAGTCTAGAATTTCACTAAATATTAAGAAATGCTTAACTTAGTTTACTGACTAGTTATGTTAAATAGACATATATACACCTGTTAGTATCTAAAATGGATATAAGTACAAAAAATAATAATTTTAAAATTCCTTTTTCAATCACGACACATATTAAATAGGTAGCAAATGTGATAAGATTTTAGATGACATTAGTACATTCATGGTTTATAATGATTTTTGTAGTAGTATTTATTAAAAAAGGGTTCAAATCGCATATTAAGTGTATGACTTTTGAATAGTCGAAGACAAGTGTCGTGTCTTCGGCGGTCGACACAAACAAAAACCATAGACCCATGTGCATATGTTACTGAGACAGCTAGAGAAATGTAATGCATTTGGGGCTGTTTGTATTGGGAAAAAAGAATACAGCTCCAAAACAAGTATCTATCTTATGACCTCATCTCCGAGAAGAGAAATAAACTTAGCTATTTTAGATAAGAAGAATATGGATACAAAAAAACCCCACCCAAAAAGAAAAAAGTAAGAAAGTCCCCACCAAATTTGGCGAAAATGACAATGGATGGACAATAGCCCCACCAAAATAATTGTTAAAGTTGTGCTCTAAATTTGGAGGAAGGAAAATGTGGAGCATGAGAAAGCAAGAAAAGTTTAGACAGACAAGGAAAATGTGAATACAAAACAAACACAAGTTACATAAAAATGCAAGCCTTGTACTAAATTTGGAGAAGGGAAAAATGGATGCAAAATAAGTAAATAACCCCACCCCAAAAGAACAAGGAAAATGTGATCGCTAAACAACTCCAAACAAAGGAAAAGACAAAAGTCATGTACCTTTTACTAAATTTGGAGATTGTAAAAATATTTAGATAACCCTAAATCCGAATAAGAAAACAAATAAAAAACACTGGTAAATTCGAAAACGGTGAAGTTTGTATTAGGTGCCCACTTTATACTATATAAGTAGGCTGCACCTCTAGATGTTGCTAGTAGTTTCGATATAAGAAAGCTTCTTATGGCTTGAAAATTCATGTTAAACTCTAAAGATTAAATTTAAAAACAATGTAAATGGAGTAGATATACAAATACTTGAACATCTTGAAAATAGACAACTTATATGACTTATTACAAGGTTCACTATGTTTACAACTTGATTTTTTTTCTTTATATCTATACATCTAAAGGTTGAGATGATAAATTAGAAGTTTTCTTTGCCTGATATTCAAAAAAATTTATTAATCAATCAAAGAGATTACAACAAGTCATTTACATTACTTGAAATTCTAATATCATAAAAGTAAACCCTTTTTTGCCAGTAAATCCGCAGCATTATTTGTTTTTCTATAGATATGGTTGAAGGATATATTCAAAGAGTAAAGCAAATCCATCGTTTTCAACCAAATAGATCTCAATAGCTATGGTACCTGTTGTTCTATGTTACACCATTTGACGACATTCAAAGAATCTACCTTCCACCACATATAAGTGCCCCAAAAGTCTTTCTTTTAATAGTTTTAGGCCCTGCAGCAAATAAGCAAACAAGGTTTTTTCGAATTAGAAACTCTTTTCTACTAAATTTTTTAGATTTACCTTACTTATATAGTATAAGATTACAACTATTTCTATTAAAAACATGAAATGGCGTGTTAATTTTTAGCCACAAGCCAACTAAAAATACAGCCAAGGATGGGCTATGAAGTCTATGACCCACCACATTGGAAGAAGATATTTTTTCTGATTTTTTCCTTCGTAATACTCCAATATATTATTCATTTTTTATTTTTGTTTTCCCAAATTTCACTATTTTGTGGTATTTTCAGTTTCTTCTTTAATAATTTTTTTTTTTTTTAAAAAAAGTAAAACTTGGAGCCCCATAGAGAAATATATGAGGTAATGTGCCAAGATGATGTCCATTTGCCTTAACGGCAACGTACGGAAAACGTTACGACGATGTAGGAAACTAACCGTGGTTAGTGGAAAAGTTGAACTTGGTTAGACTTAGACGAGGGGTAAACAGGAAAATATTATGAGCATTCGGGGTTGCAAAGATCGGGAATAAATCGCGATGTTCCGAGGGTTGATGGCTTGCATGGGGAGTAGTATTTGGACGGTCCCAATTTTTGAATGAGAGTTTGGACGGTCCCGATCTTTTATTTTTGTCTCTCTCATCCCAATTACGGTGATGAAGAGGGTCCCTAGTTTATGTAGGAGCCGCCTGAGCCCAATCCGGTCAAGACTAGGTCAACTACCCCCTGACTCACGCCCACTTTGGCTCGAACCAAGATAGGCTATGATGGACTCTAAAGATAGATAAAAACAATAAAAATAAGAAGAAGGAAAAGAGTGGCATGGCAGGTTGAACTTGTTGTGGCCTCAGCCCAGGCTTAGCTTGAACTAGCCCAGCGTTGGCCCGTTGCCAGTCTTACTAGTTAGATTGTAGACAGTGCTTTGGCCAGTTTTGTTAAAACAATAACTTAATTTAGTAAAAAACTAGTCAATTATCTGTTTTTTATTGATTTTGACTTGTTAGACTAACTAAGTTTGTTCAAATTGATTAGCTAATTCTTTAAATATATTTATATTTTAAAATTTTATAATTCTCATAAAGATGCAGTTTCTATAAGGACCTGGGCTCTATAAAAACAAAGTAAGGTCTCGCGTCAAATCCTCATCCATAAAGCATTTTGGGCATCAGAAATTTCTATGATGGCTCTAAAATTAAGTTTCAACACTGATTACGAATTTTGAAACTCAAAGATAGTACAGATTTTGTGGATTAGGGCAAAATGGATGATCTTAGATAATATAATGTCTTATATACATTATTTTTAAAGTTTGAAATCATTTTTTCACAATCATAATAGCAAGGCTAAGAAGATTGTTTTGAAAGTTCTTTTATGCCAGGACTACAATTTTCGGTGACTTTTAGGTGGGGCAGCCTTGTCCAAACATTTTATTTTCAATATTTTTAATCCAATCCAAATCATCCCATAATCAAACTCCGGACCCTGGCTAGTTTGGCCAATCCAATTTTGATCACATTGATACTAAGGAGTTTCTTTATTTGTTTCTTTGGGAGTGGAATTGGTGATCACACTCATTGTTCAATTGCACGAACCAACTGTGGAAACTGGACATGGGCCAGGTCCAGGTAATTCGGGACCAGTTCGGGTAACTGCCCCGAGTCGGTCAGGTACTGGCTAATATATGCCCCCACAAGGGGATATCACTTTCGTATCTCTTTTGTAATTTTATTGTCATTTTCTTATGGACACAATTTTTATGAGTCCATGTAGAGATCAGTCGACTCTTAAAAATCTATTTTTGAGATGGATTTTTGGATCCTGATATGTAATCTCTAACATGGAGATAATGAATATATAATAAGTAAATAAATCTTAAGAAGTAAAAATAATGATTTTATAAAAAACCAACATTTGTACCGTTAGTTTTAATTGTTTTTAGATGGATTACGTATTTGCATGCATCCATCTTTAAGATGGATGTGTCATACCTTGGGACCGCATATTGTAGAAATGCGGTCCAGCTCCATGAAACAATTGTCCTTTGCTAATATCAATAAAATAGCAATACCCTTGTGAAAAAGAAAAGAGCATATTATATATTCACACTCAAGTAGAGCCCTATTTAGAGGTCGAATTACTATTTTTGGGGATGCAACCTCTTCAAGCTGCAACCTAAAAAATTAAAATAAAACAAAACTTATTTGGCCATTTAATATAATTTAAATAAATAAAACTTTAGGATTAAATAGAGATAGTATACTTTTTGGATGGTAAGATCCATGTATTTTGGGATTCAATTTTCTTTATTATTTTAAAAATACTAATTTCGTGATTCTAGATAACATTTTAGATAAGGGTGCGGTTTGCATAGAGCTTAGGCTCTAAACAATCAAATTAGAACCTACCTTCAAATAGTGTCGAGAAATATGGTTTTAATATTGGACCGCGTATGTAGGCCATGAGGTTCAGCCCGCACGAAAAATGTTTCTTCAATATTTTATTCATATAGTTTGATTTAATTTCAACATAACTTTTAATAAACACATCACCATGAGTTCCAATGGTAGCAAATGCGTGAAAAGTTACATAGTGCACCTCTCACCAGTATCGTGATAAATTCCCTATTCAATAATTCTTGGCCATGATAATATTTGAAAAAAAAGAGAGAAAAAAGAGAAAACATTTGATCTCAAACCGTAAAAATTGTGTACATTGCAAGGCATTATATGGATTGTTCTTTTTCTAGTGTTCACAATTATTTTAGATATATAATATTTTTGGAGCTCGACATTTCATAAGATGAAGATAGATTTGGCATACTAGTTTTCAACACTAAAACTACATGGGGATTGTACACTGTAAGACCATTTATCTTTAGAGTAAGGAAATTAGAACTCATCTTAGCTGTCAAATTTCAAATCAGACAACATAAAGCACGTCACGTAATTAAAAAAAATTCTATGAACTTTGAAGCTAATCAATTACATACTCTCAGCTTTCCAATTCAAATATAACTGTAAAAAATGATCGTGACCTCTTTGTACAAAAGATAAATAGTTTTTAAAGTATATATTTGCAGTTGCATACTCTAATGGATTTTTGAGGGGCAGCTTGTCCTTTTTAGCATAAAGCTGCAGCATTACCCTAACCGCGTCGTTCTCTTTTTTACTTTTGCGTAGGGGTGGCAATGGGTTGGGTTGGCTGGACTTGGACCTGGACCAAAAAATGATATGAGACCCGAACTGAACCGAAAAATTAAAATATCTATTGTTTAATTATATTTTATATATTGATACCCTAAAGATATTACAAGATCCGGAATCGGACCCGAATCCATTGCCACACCTGCTTTTGCGATATATTTAGCAAGGACAGGCCTTCTTTTTGGGGTCGGTGGCTATGGATCAAACCCTAGAGGCCTAGACCATGTTGCTATTTCCCTAACCACTATATATAAAGATACATTCATATATAGAGAGAGAAAAGGGGGAAAAACCAAGAAGGAAAACAAAGGGATAAAAGAATGTTGAAAAAATAAATGAAATGATGGATATAAAAATTGAAGAAACAAATGAATTAGTAGATATATCTACTTCTCTATAAAGTTCGGAGTCCTATGTTCACTTCACAACCCTAAGAGCGTGAGACATTGACTATTATTTAATTCTAATAAAAAAACACCAAGAAGTTGGAGTCTAGCCATAGATACATAATATACATGAATCTGTGTAAATTTTTCATTAAATACCCCACCAATTAATAATACTCATTTATTAATTTATTAAATAAGATTTATTAAATTATTAAGTACATTAAATTATGAAACCTCGGTGATGCCCTAAGGGCCTTCTTGGAACTTGAATATCAAAAAATAAAGAAAAAATAAAAAAATATTAGTATTGATACTTGATCCTTATGCAAACTTTATTTTTATGCCTAATTGGGTCAGTCTACATAGAATATTATTAATAAAAAAATAGGAGGAAATACGTGGAACGAGTAGACTAGGAGTGGAAAAACTTTTTTTTTTCTTTTGTGGCTTTATTTTTTAATCGCACGGCCATTTCGCATGTGCACATCGTGCAGGTCACTTGGATGGACGGCCTAGATTTTAAATCACCAGCACACGTGATCTAGCTTGAAATGGCCTTCACCTAGAGGAATATAATGGTCTATTTGGTAATTTATTGCACAATAAAAATTGTATATTGTAGAGTGTAGTATTTTTTTTTATTTTTTTTGGGTGTGGTTTGTATAAGGCCTTTTATATTGTAGAGTGTAGTATTTTTTTTATTTTTTTTGGGTGTGGTTTGTATAAGGCCGCAACCTTAAATAATCAAATTAAGACGCACCTTCAAAATTTATCAGAAATATAATTTTAGGGTAAAATATTTTTAGGATGGCTTGAGAATATATGTTCATCGCTAATTATGAAATTTTGAACTCAAAAAATGGTTAATCAATTAGATCTATGAACACTAGAAAATCTTGAAACTTGATGGTCCATATAACGTGTTGTAAGATACAGTATTTTTAGGACCCAAAATCCTTTTTATTTTTAATGTTCATACATCTCGATGTCGAAATTGTGAAAGAAAAGGTGTATATTGTAATATGTATATTTCGGAATAGTAAATACAATATATTTTATTTATGGTAAGTATGGGTATAATAAAGGAATATGTGAATTATTTTTATATTGTCTCATCTGTAATTTGTCTATAAAATACAAGTTTGTATATTCGATAGACACTGAGTCTATTCAGAGAACTTGAGAATCTTCACATAGTATCAAAGCTAGATTCATCTTAGTTGTGTCCATTCCGATTCTCTTAAGCATTGTCGTTGATTTTCAATATGAGTCTGTTGTTCACCCAGTTGGTGCAATTTTTATCAAGCCGTGTTTCAACTATCTGATTTTTCTGATCTCTTCTACTTCTTTTTTTGTCTTCCGAATCCTCTTATCTGAGCCCCACTATCAGGTTGTTTCAAAACAGCTGCTCAACAATCTTTGGATCTTTATCTCAGGGTCTATATCCATCTTAATAATAAAACAATTAGTTGGAAAACCCAGTTTGACTGGAGATCTATCGAAAAACAAGCACCAAATATTTGCTGGAAAATCATCCTTTGCCAAAAATAAAAAATAAAAATCTACAGAATTTGGGCCTCCTAAGATCCACTGCAGTCTCTCTCTCTTAAATAAATGGGAAAGTCAAGGATGCACTTTTTGAACTGGCATCACGGTTGGATACCTCTTTACAGTGCGTGAGTGCATGCAGTGGGCGCTTGGGGGCGTGTCCATGTGCAATGCAGTGTATATTCAGATCCCATATGAGAGAGAGAGAGAGAGAGAGGATTGGTTTGAGATGACTGTATATCTGTTGTTTTGCAGATCCCATATGAGAGAGAGAGAGAGGATTGGTTTGAGATGACTCTATATCTGTTGTTTTGCAGGAACTATTTAGATATAGGTTGGTATTTGGTAGATGTTGCTTTCGTATAGAGAGAGATTTTGTTAATTTATTGAGGCATAACTAAGGAAGTGAAAATTGGTAAATCCTGTGGTTCATTAAGGGAATCTTTCATTCTATATGAAGAAAAAAAAAATCGGAAAAATCATGTTATGTTTTTTAAATTGTTTTTCTATCTATTATGTTTATGTGTAATCACGTACGCTATTCTGTTACTCGATCCTGTTTGTTACGGTCTACGAGCTGTTGAATCCGTCTCAGATCCACATCGAGTTCTGTTAATTATTCCAAGTGTCATTTGATTCTTTCGGCTGTTTTGTCTGGAATTTTTATCTGATTGATCGAGCCAACTCTGATTTGGCCCTAAGTCCATCTGTTCTCGAGGCTTGTTGATCTGCTGTTGTTTTATGTGCAAGCAATCTGAGCATGACAATCATTGCATCTACTGGTCATGCTATACACCTGAAGAACCAACCAAAATTAGTGTTCAAACTCTAGTTGTTCTCTCTCATAACATCTTGAGTTTGAGAGGGAGTGTGAAAGGAAAACATATGTTGTTATCTAGAAAGTGTATATTGTAATATGTATATTTGGGAATGGTAGATACAATATATTGTATTTATGGTAAGTCTGGGTATAGTATAGGAATATGTGATTTTTTTCTATATTTTCTCACCTGTAATTTGTCTATAAAAGACAATTCTATATATTCATATGATTAATAAACATTGAGTCTCTTCATAAAAACATGGGACTCTTCACAAAGATTATCAATTAGAGAGTTTTCTAACATCAAAACAAAATTTTATGATGAGTTTTTTATGTGCACCTTAATTCTTCGTGTTGCAACTTGCAACCATAAACTTTTTCTTCTTTTTTTTTCAAAAAGAAAAAGATTGGTGTAATACTATCGGTAAATATTGTATGGTATAGAGTGTGGATGGGATGGCATGAGCCCTGTATTCATTCGATTGTAGTGTTTGATGCTTTTGAGAAACGGATTGGTTGTCACAACTCATCCCCTTCAAAACTCAATTTGGATTAGTTGGATCGACCATCTCGATGGTTCTTGGATTGTCAGGTCAGTGATCCAGAAAGATTCAAAAATAAAATAAGTAGAGTAAAAGTTAAAACTGAGGTTCATGACGTGGGGATTTAGGGGGGTCAATGACATATTACATAAGCTTAAAGAAAGGGAAAAAAAGAAGAGGAAAATGACGATTTTTTTGGGAGATTCAGTCTAGGAACCAAATGATGCTAGAACTGGTTTGGTCGCCACTGACTCCCTCTTGATAAAACATCAACAAGTTTTGAAACACAGATTTGACATATAAATCCCCTCTTTAGGCACAGCGCAATGGCAATGGCCATGTCACGTACCCTCCCAATAGATCGAAGGATTACTTCTCTTTAACCTGGCGTTTCAGAAATTGCGTTCTGGATAACATATGGGCAATCTGGATTGAGTTCAATCGGAGCTAGAGAATCAGCTTGATTTAGAGGGACTCGCCCTATTCTGCTTAGGAATTGGATGAGTCTCTCATAATATAGGCAATATCGGTCTATCGAATAGTTCAGTTCTCCCCCAATTACTTTTTAAAGTTTTATGTAGTTTTTAATGATTTCAAAATATAAAAATAAGATTTTACTATTTCCTAGATTGTCCAAAAGAATTGATGATCGAAACTATAAATCGTCCATCTGAATAGCCTAATAGCTGGTTGGCACACATTTATGTTTTTAAACACTGCCCTACCCTACCTAAGAGGGTTCACTCTCTTTTGTAACTTTTATAAGGAGGTCTCTCTCTCTCCCTAGATCTTGTCACTTTCTCTCTCTCTATAATCCATAATATCAAAATGAACTGTCTATAAAGAGACCATGTATATTTTGTACATGAAGGTGACAATCATTCACATTCATTAGATGTCAAATTGGATAGTTTGGAGTGAGTTACAAAGTATGATAATATATATTTTTTGAATTTTATATCTATTAAATGGCATTTTAACAACCACCTATTTTGAAATTTAAGGAACAAGAATGATTGTGACCTTCATGTACAAGATATAAATGACCAAATTTCTATATGCCCAAGCCCGCATATACAAAAATATAGGACTATTAGTAAATATATTTTTGGATTTAATTTATAAGGACATGTAATCTTTAACATGGAGATGATGAATATGAAAAAATAAGTAAATTTAAAAAACTAGAAAATAATAATTCTAGTAAGAAACATCTAAACCGCTTTTTTAGATGGATCCCTGCTTGCATCCATCTTTAAAATGGATGATTTACCCTTTTTGGACCGCATATGTAGTCATATAGTCCAGCCCAAGTGAAACAATTTTCTAAAGATAAATGATCTCTTTCTAGACAATCCCACATTGAAAAGGGCTGTTTCTTTCCTAAAAATTTTAAAGGGGAAAATCTCTTGTTCACATCATGCAGACGGTTGAACGGGTGCACAAGTTTAAATAAGGCCATATCCAATAGCTAAAATCTATTTTATTTTTAATTTTTAATATGAAAATTAGGGTGTAAATAATTTTTATCAAGGGAACCAAATAAAATAATAAAACAAACACAATACGCTAAATGTGTTTCCGTTGATATTTTTCATTTAAAGTTTTCCTTTGCTATTATTTATTTGATTCTCTTTATAAAAAGTAACTTACAACCAAATGTTTATCATTTAAAGTTTTCAAAATTGGGTACGGTTTGTATACAGCCTAGGCTCTAAACAATCAAATTAGAGCCTACCTTCAAATAGTGTCAAGAAATGTGGTTTCAATACTGGAAATCTTTTCGATAGCCTTAAAATATATTTTCATATTTATTAATAAAGTTTAAAGCTTAAAAAATAGTGTACATCGATAGATCTATGAAAATCTTGAAAATTGACAGTAAAAAAATACGTTACAAAATACACTATTGCTAAAACTTGAAATCCATTTTTTCTCATGTCTATGCATCTTGATGTTGAGATGATCAATTTAAAGATATATTGGCATCAAAACAACCTCTTCTAGCGAAATTTTTGAGGTAGGCTCAAATTTGATTGTTTAGAGCCTCGACTCTATATAAACTTTTCCCTCATAAAAAGATAACTTACAACCAAAAAATTATTTGTAACCTGTAGATGAGGCTATGTTCAATCTGAACTGTTGAAGGGTGCTTGTATACACTTATAGTATGGCATTATACCATCTCAATAAGAAAAACTCTCTCTATCTCCATGTCAATACTTCTTTATCTCTTTCTAGTGTAGGGCCTAATTGTATGACAATTTTATTTGAAATAAACTATCCCATCTAAAATTAATACACTCATTGATAAATAATTATATATAATGAAACCGTTTATCTTTGGTACAAAGATTCATATTTACTTATCACCTTCCGCTGTAAAATCTGATAGCTCGTGTGTGTGACAAAGTTCAATAAATTTATTTTGAACTTTGAGTTTAGTCAATGGAATAAATGCAACCACGCAAATTTACATCCAAATGATAGACATTAATTGTGATCACCTTGTGCTAAAGAAAATTGATCTTATTGTATACTTTTCCCATTGATATTATTTTGTTAAGTGTTTGGTATTATATAATGTATACTATTATAAAATTATTCAACATTTTTTTGTTAAGTAATACTTTGGTAGGGAACTAGTTTTTGTTATTTTAAAGATAGGTTATACTGTTTTGGATGTTTCAATAAAACCTTAGAGATTTCTCTCATAGAAAAATAATTAAATCTAGAACAAATGTAGTTCTTCATGCAAGGGGTTAAATGGAACCTAGAGAGAGCGAGAGATACTGATTGATCATCCTCCTTTAATAAGTTCCACATGCAATGCTCCGGATAGAGCATCTCATTCGAGAGAGAGAGAGAAAGAGTCGGTGTTTGATGTTAGAGAGAGAGAGAGAGACATGTCAAGGGAGAGAGGATGGATGAAATAGGATTTGATGATAGAGAGTGAGAGGCATGTCTGATTGTTGATATATGACTGTTGATAGAGAGAGAGAGATGTGACAGGTTAAAAAACGGTTGTTATGTGAAAATAACGGTTGTTATGTGAAAATAACTGTTGTTATGTGAAAATAACGGTTGTTATGTCACCAGAGGAGGGTCTGACCGTTATGGTATATGAAAAGTTGAGAGAGGCCAGAGAAAGAAATAGGTGTGTTTCATAGCAGAGAGAGGCATGTGGGAGGCTTTAAAAAACTGCTGTTATGTGAAAATATGATTGCTATGTCACTAATGGGCCCAACCCGTTACGATATATAAAAGCCAGGGGAGACTAAAGAAAAAGAGAGGCATGTGTAGCAGTTTGAAAAAGGATAATTATGTGAATTTTGAAAGAAGTGAAAGAGTAGAGATATATAAAGGTGGTGTTTAATAATTTTCAGTGTAGTTTTTCTGGGAAACTTCCATGATGCTGACTTTCCTAGATTTTAAAAAGCGGGAGAAAATTGGTAATGCTGGAAACCATGTTTGGTAAAGTATGGTGGTGGGAATTTCACCTGTTTGCATTGAGAAAGCTCGAAATTGGTTGTACAACTTTCATTATTTATTTCATTTGATAAGATATGCCAAATGCAATTATTTAACAACATTTGTAAAGGAAAAGTGTTTCATGAGCCAGCGGGCGCAAGAGCCCTTTGACTAACAAATATTAAAGATGGACATTATCTAAAACGTATTGTCCATAAATAAGATTTGGACGATGCATAAAAAAATACTAAAAAAATTATTTTTTAAATTGTAAAAGTTTATTTTCTTTTCATGTTCATGATCATCTTGGCCTAAATGATGAATCTGCAAAAAAATTAGATTATAAATTCATCTTTAAAATAAATTTTAGTGGCGCTGCATACGCACATACTTGTCGGTTGACTCGTAGAAACTCCATCCTTTTATAAATGAAGTATTGATCTAATGAGAAAAGTGAGAGTACATCAAGCAAAAGTGATTGGATATATGAGATTGCCCAAATCAAAACAAAGCATAGATTGATAAAAATAAACAAGAAGACAAATTATCAGATAGAGAAACATAGCAAATATTCAGATTTCAGAATAAACTACTGTTGTCAATTACGTTCACATTGTAATGATTTTGAAGATGGTACTCATGACTATGGAATAAAACTCAGTGCACTGTTTATTTTAACAGAACGTGAAAGGGGCTAATTGATGCTCCGACTTTCACCCCTTTTCTCTAAACGTGTAAAATGTACAGTAGGGGTGAAAGTCGGGTCCGTTATCAAACCACACCAAAAAGTAGAGAACAATATGTCTTACTGTAGAGAGAGGTATGTGAGGCAGGTTGTAAATTGGACATGTAAAAATAGAGGCTATTATATCACCAACGGAGCCAAACCGTTAAGATACACAAAAGCATTGAACACGGTCCCTAAATGCCAAAAAACATCGCTGTGGTTTTGGATAAAACGTCCGTTGCAAAACAGGGTGCTATTTTGTTGTATTATAAACAATAATTGTTATTTATTGGAATTGTATATTATGAGACTATTAATTTTTTTACAAGGATATTACAGTTTTTCATAGCCATTAGATGACAAATTACATGGTTTGGGGTATGGTCATGATATTCGAAAAAATTCTTTTTGATATTTGGTGAACAATAGTGGTTGTGATCTATTTGTACTAAAAATAAATAGTCTATTTATATATTTGTTCTATTTATAAATCCTTAACTAAAAAAAAAAACCACCAGCCCCGTTCCCTTTTGGTGGACATGAGTGAGGCTAGCTTGATTCTGATTTGTGATGTTCGAACTTTGCGACAATTATCTCTAATAAATTAAAACTATTTTTATTTTATCCCGATAATTTATATTGTCGACAACAACTGTGATAGTGTCATTGTAGAATGAATTTATCGTGACATATAAAGACAACTCTTTGCTATCACAATAAATATACTTCTAAATAATAACATTATGTAACAAAAAAAATAAAATTCCCAATATAGAAATAAATATTTCATTCACATAAAAATAACTTTAAAATCATCAATGCAGACAAGGAACATATAAGTTACAAATATTAAGTTGGATAATGAGTTTTGACATCATCATTTTTATGTACGCATAGGAATGTAAACTTTGTCATATGTAAAATTGATTTTTTTTTGGTTAATTTGGATTCATAACTTTCAATCTCAATAAAAATTTGCTTTAAATTAATTTATTATTTTTATTTAATTAATAATAATATTTAATATTGCAACCCTATGCGCACAGCACCCTCTAGTAAACTCCCAATTAAAAAGACAAACATATTAATATTAGATTCTTTGATGTGAAAATCTTTCCAACAAAATGAAATAAATAATATTTTTTAATTAAACATCTAAAACTTTTAAAAAATAAAAATAAAACAAAAAGGAGTAATTCGGCCAATCGAAATTGCTTCGCTCCATGATAAACTTATCAAGTTATTCCTCACAAAGTCGAAGCAATCCCAGTTTGATAGGTATGCTATTATCGATTCTCAATCCGGATCGGCAATTATCCTCTTCCAATATGTTTCACACGGTAAACACGCGTGCAGCAAATGCTACGTGCGAAATTCTCTCACGTGTGCAACATAGTGGTACGTGCGACTTGCAGCACAGGGCTAAAATGTCGCCGTAGTCATTCGGCGAGGAATTGAAGCGGTCAAAGAGCGGCACGGCACCATCAAAGCAGCCCTCGTGTACCCACAAAAACTTTTATTTTTGATCCTTATTTTTTTTAATATTTTAAAACCCAAGAAAATTAATTAGCGCCTTTTTTTTTATTTTCCCCTGATTTATTTCAGCACGCAAAAAAATAAAAAAAAATGGTTAAAATTTTTTAGAGAGAGAAACACAAGGAAGAGGCTAAAAAATCTAGGGAGAAAAAGTCCTTTAAATCAAGAGAGAGAAAATAATGAGCCGCGGTTTATTCATTGTGTGAAAGCCACCGTACGCTGACAGCGACCGATAAAGCATACTGTGGCACATGTCACGTCACATCACCGTTGGGGGCCCGCACACGCCATATCGACGGCCACGATTGTACCAACCCCACCATGCAGATTTTGCCTCTCGACTCTTCTGTCTCTAAGACCGCAACCACAAAGCGTGTAGCACTATACTTTCTCTCACTAAATCATGAATCCTAATCCTCTCCTTTCTTTCTCTCTCTAAAATCGTCATCTCTCACTGCCCTTTCCTTCCTTATCCCACCACAATCTTCTCTCTCCTCACTTCACATCTTTCCCCTAACTTTCTCTCTCCAGAATGTATATTCTCTCTCTTCCATCAACCATTTTTGTTTCACCTCTCTTGACATGTCTCTCTCCCATTTATTCATGGCCACAATATTCAAACCATTCCACTTTCCACACTCCTCTCTCTCAGACTTTCCAAATCTAAATTATGCCTTATTTTCCCATTCCTATCTAAGAATCTGCTCTTCATTTCTCTCTCTAATACATTAATATTCTCTAGTCCCTAAGTTTTCTCTCTCTAAAACAATAATGCTCTCCAGTCTCAACCATTCCTCTTTTCTAGATTTTCTCTCTCTAAAACAATAGCATTCTCAGGTCTGAACCATTCCCTCCTTTCCAGTGCCTTTAACGATATCTATATCTCTCTCTAAAAATGTTAGTCTTACTGTTTTTCTCTAACGGTATCCGTTTTGTCTAGATAGTCTCTCTCTAAAACATCACTCCCAAGTCTCAACGATTCCCTCTTTTCCTGCGCTTTTAACAATATCTATATCTCTCTCTCTAAAAATGTTGTCTTCTTGCTTTCTCTCTCTAACGGTATCCGTTTCTCACTCCGTCCATACTTGGTTTTGTACTCGATTACCTCGTGGGAGCATACCGTCTCCATGTTTTCTCTCTCTAGAATTCAACCGTCTAACGACGCCCGTTTCTCACTCCGTCCACCTTCACAAGGAAAGAGTCCAATCACTTCCCATGACCTTCTCTCTCACCTCATCTCTGATCTCTCTCCACCTCATCTCATCTCTTATCTCTCTCACCTCATCTCATCCTCTGATTTTTCTCGCTCCTCTATTCTTTTTGTACTTTCTCTCTCTACCAACCACAAATGAGTGAGTTGTGGAGTCATTATCGATGTTATTATGGCCTTCCAATGTTTCAAAAATCCGAATCCGGCGCCATCCTGTAGGTGTTGTATAAAGTTTCAAAATAAAAAATCGGCTCAGACGCTTTAGATTCGGATTCTAATTCCTCCTTAACACTAGTGGTATTTAGTAATAATTTGAGGTAAAACTTCATTGTTCTCCACTATCTCCCTCATTTATTGTCAATATGTAAAACTTTCATTCATTCCACTATCTCCCTCATGTATTCTCTCTTTGGTGTTTCAAAAATTGGACTCAGATTTCGATTCACAAGGGTTGGATAAAGTTTCAAAAATCGGAATTGAGTTCTAACTTGCAAGGGTCAAAATCATTATGATTGGCCCATTCAAATGCAGGTGATACATAAACAAAACAAAAGAAAAAGAAAATTTAATGGATAAGATAAAAGACCCCAAGAGATCCTGGTGATTTTGGCTTCTACAATTCAGAATTGCTTGGCAGCTGATCCCGATCCAACTTGAGCAAATTCAAGTCAGATATGTGATCTTTAAATTAAATTATTAATTACATAAGACCATCTTTTTTTTTTTTCTTCCCTCTCTAAATAATAATTTTCGATTTAGAGAAAGGATAGAAAAAAAATAAATGGTCTCCCTTCTCTCTCTATAATTAAACGTTTGGTTCGTGTAAAAAATAAAAAATTCCTCTTGTGGGATAAAGTGTGGAAATATTTTTACATCAATTAGTTATCAATTGATGTGAAAAAATATACTAAAACCAATTGATACAAAAATATTCCTACATTTGACCGTATAAAAGAATTTTTTCCTATGTTAATTTTTTTTTAAAAACAATATTTTCACACAAACCAAAAGTACCGCATTATATCTATTCACTTCATCTTACCTCCATACTTTCCTTGTCTCCTATCTCCCTCGACATATTATTTCTCTCTCTACCCCAAGCAATTAATACGAGTAGTAATTCGTATAGTCCCCCATTATCAAAGCCTATATCCTTTTCATTCCCCTCTCTATAAGTTATGTATATCCGCACCTCTTCTCTCACTATTTTCTCTCTCTTTCCCCATCACACTCTCTCTCTCTCTATGCATCTACCCCAAAAACTATTGTTGTATAAGATCTAAGGCCATCTCAGTTTTTCACTCCGCTTTTTCTCTCTCTAAAATTTATGTACCTACATTTTCTCTCTCTAGATTCTACGTATCCACCGAAATTTTCTCACCACCTCCAATTTTCTCCCTCTAGCATAAGTGTGAGGGTCTTTCTTCCCTCTTTGCTGTCCACTCTTTCACGTCACAACCTACCTTCTCTCTATCTTTCTCTCTCTAGGAATCTCTCTAGTATATAAAAAGGAAGAAATAAGTAATGCATTCCTCTATTTGGCTCAGTGATTGATCGCTGTGGAAAAAGCAGGAGCCCCCCGTACACTGTTGAGCTTGAAAGGGAGCTTAAGGGAAGGAGGAGAGGAATTGCAGAGCTCTGGTTTGTCCAGAAGAACCAGAAGAAGCCAGTTTTAGAGAGAGAAAAGAACCCCTTCTCTTGTTTGTCTGGTCCCATCTGTTGTATAGAAGGAGCTCTGGAGCTGGAGCTTTTTTAGACCTCTAGGGGCTGAGATCTGAGAGTTTAGATCGTAATTGTCGAGGACTTTCCGTCTCTGTAGTTTCACATGTTTACTCAGTGTTTCCACTGTGTCTCTCCTTGTCAGGGCCTGAATCATTCGCTTGTTCGGTCGAAGCTTTACTTTTAGAGCTTCAGTGTAGCTTCTTTGTAAGTCTGAAACCCTAAGCGGCGGTTTCAAGGGGATCTGGTTCGATTTTAGTTGAGAATGGGGTCTAAAATGGTGTTTTTTTTTGAAAGAAGCTCTATTTAAGGAAGTTTTTCAGCTTTTCTGTAAGTTTCAGGGGAACTGCCTTGGTGTTTCTTTCAGTTCCGATGCTAAGGTCTTTAGCTTTTGGCCTTGAAAGCCTAATTTACTGCGCTTTCAGCGATCTTGTTTAAGAGATATTGAAGTTTTATGTAAAATAAGACTTTTGTGAAGCAACAGTCTGGCTAATGACCTCTGCAACTCTCTCGTAAGTTTCAGTGAGTTAGTGCTTGAGGGCTTCCCTTCCGGATAGGTGTTAAAGCCCTAGTTTTTGTGTCGAGATTCTTACTTTACCACTTAGGGTGATCATTTCCAGTAAGTGAAGCTCTCATTTGTGTCTCAGTGGAGGTACATGCTGTTAACTTTAAAAATCAGGGCAAATTTTCTCACTCTTTTGCGTTGAAACCCTGATTATTCTTTTCAGAGAGATCTGGGGTGGCCGAATTTGCAAGTGCTATTTGTCATGGTAGTATTTGTGCACTGATCCTGTGCTTGAATTCCTATTTTACTCTTCTGTAAATTCAAGTGCATGCACCTTGGTGTTTTCTTTGATTTTCCAGTGTTTAATCCCTAATTTTTGGTGTTTAAACGCTGGACCTTGATTTTGGGGATCTGATGCTGATGAGGCTTAAGAGGGGATTTAAAATGAAGCTCCTGAGAAGGCGAGTTCTGGTTAAATCATGTGAGGAAATCCTCTAGTTTTCGGCTGAGAGATGCTCCGCTCCTTAAAAGATCAGTCGACAAGCCTTGGGTTTTGGGTTTTCTTGATCACCTGGACCGAATGAGGTTTAAACGCAATAAAAGTTGCAGTGGAACTGGGTTTGGTTGAAGCTGGCGGTGTTCGTTTTTTTGCCTATACTTCATCGTAAAGGGAGGGGAGGTTGTTAAGGGTTCTGCTGAAACTTTTTTAGAGAGGAAATTGGTATTTATGCTTTTAATTTGGTAGAAGAAACCTGGTTCCTTGCATGAACGTGGTTGATGGTGATCGCTATTTCCTGTTCGAATCACCTGGGCGCTTGGGGTTTGCTGGAATTCAGTTGAAGAAAATTGGGGCTTCATCTTCAGCCTAGTCAGAAAAGGATTCGAGTCTTGACTGGAACTTCGGTCCTCTTCTTTTCCTTGCAGATGATTGGAACAGCTGAGGATTTGCTGACATTGAAGCTCTTGGAGCCATATGGGGAGAGAGTTTGGGTGTCTTTGATAGTCAAGAGGAGAGTGTGATCAGTGCCCATAATATTGGTTAGCAAATAAGAGAAAAACCAGGGTCATAGTTACTCAAGCATCTGTTTTGGGGCGTCTCTTACCTTGTTGAAGCTGTATACGCATAAGCACAAATGAAGCTTTCTTCTTCAAGTTTCTCACATCAATCACAGGAAGGTATTGCTTTCTTAGTAGTCTTTTTTGGTTCTCCTTGAAATTTTTACAACATGCATGAACCAGATTTCTGAATTCCTGGCTTCAAATTTAATATGAATCACTATTTACCTCATGCTTTTTGCTGCTTCCCTGGATAGGTGGTCTCTTCTTTTTCTAGTAAATTTTGAAGTTTTTAGTTAGCACAAAAGAACGTCTTCTCTGGTCTCTTTTCAAGTGGGGACTGATCTTGATTTTTATTTTTTATATATTCCCAATTTATTCTTATAATGATGATTTTGCTTGTATTATCAATGGTTGCTGAACTTTCTGGGATGCTTTGTTTCATTCTTTTAAAAGGATAGGTTGACACTATATTTTGCCTGTGACTGTGTAGAGGTTGTTTATTACTGTTCTCTAGAAAAAAAAGGCTTGTTTATTAATTCTTCACTCTGCTTTCTGTTTCCACCACACCATCTTTCTTTCTTTGAAGTTTTCAAGAATGAGTACTTCTCCTTATTCTGTGGTGCTTACTTCATGCCTCACTCGAGTTTGGTTTTTCTATTACTGTCCCACCTTCTGATTCCTCTCTCAAACCCTATAATTTATGCCATTTGAATGTGGGGATGTCGTTTTGGGCTGTTCATTTGCTTGATACGATGTGGGGACCAGAAAGTTGAATTCTGTTTTGGCAGTTCTTTTTTTCTGAACAGGAATTCTATTTTGGCAGTTCTCAGCTTCTTAGCCACTTCATCTGCTTGCTTTGTTTTTGGACATACTTATTTTTCTTTTTCTGGTTTTTTTTCATTTTATTCCGGTATATATGCTATATTAATTGGAAACAGGAATGATACATGTAGCCTTGATAAAGCTGTATTTAAAACTGTTGACAGATGCCACCCAAGATCTTAAAAATAAAACTTATTTTTTGGTGAGATGGTATTTTCTGATGAGTTCTACACCAATATTTCCAATGAATTTTGGATAGATAAAAACACCATTATTAGAAATGGATTTTAGATTACTAAATTCGTTGGCTGTGCCTTTTCCTTTTGTGCCCTTTTTTACTTTTTTTGTGCATACTGTCTAATTATGTGATTTGCCAGCATTGATTTTTTTTTTTTGTTGATTAGTGGATATTATATTTTGTTCTTAATAGATATTCTATTTTGTTCTTATCTGCATGATATTCATTTTCTATTTCGAAGTTCAGTGGTAATATTCGAACTTTGGATGTTGTGTTGCAAGCATTAACACCTTAACCAATCAAGCCCAAGACCTAATCCCACATTCATGTTGTTGTTAGTACTGATGAAGTGAAAGAATGAATCTTCAAAAAGAAGTTGAAGTGAAAAAATAGTTTTTTTGAAATTTTGGTTGTTTGAATTATTTTTGTGTGATTTAATAGCAACTGCATTTTGCATGGGAATTTGGCAGGAGAAAAGAGATGCCTTAATTCAGAACTATGGCATGCATGTGCTGGTCCTCTTGTGTCTCTCCCTGCTGTTGGGAGCCGAGTGGTATACTTCCCTCAGGGTCATAGTGAGCAGGTAAATATTTGCTTGTTTGTTTTCGCTTAATTCCTGAAAGTAAAGTTTCCACTGATGTCCTTTTTTTATGTGTGGGGAATGGGATGAAAATACTTTTGGGCTTTTATTTTCTTTTTTCTTTTTCTTTAATCCGAGATCAGCCTTAGGAGATGGTGATTTTGACGAGTCACCTCCTTTTATTCTTTGTATTTACATAGTAATTTGTAGGACGGTCACTTTCCGTATTGTCCCTCTGCCAGAAAGCTCTTTCTGTTTTAAAGCACCATTTCAAAATATCGGTTTCCTTCAAGATTGACATTTTGCCAGTCATGAGATATTGGTCTTCGAAATGCTGAACTTTGATGTTGCAATTAGTTCTTTGAATGCTATCAGTGTTTGAAAATTTCTCAAGTAGGTATTAATTAAAATAGTAAAACAAGATATCAGTATTATTTCTTCTAAAGAAAGTCTTTTTTAAAGAAAGGCAGGTATTTTGGTGGAGGGGCAAAATCAGAAAGTAACCATACTGCCTGTCTGACACAATTCGGAAAAGGTTCTCTATTAGTTTTGCATGAGTCATGACTGTGAAGTGTTAAAAAAAGCAACTGTGATGCGTTGCAGTGAGTGGTGGGTGTCTTCATGCAACGTGTTTGTGAGTTAAATAAATAAATTTGGCCGAATTTCCTTGTAAAACTTGTCCAATTTCATTGAGAAATGTTATTTGGAGAATAGCTGAAGCAACCTTGATAATCAACGTTCATACGTGTGTGGCTGTATCTAAAGGCTGCATTCGTGGCATGCAACCTCCTATGCTCTCATGATATTTGAACAAAAAACTTCCATTTTTCTTATTTCAAATATGTTGAATGCTGATTGTGTGCTTGCAGGTGGCTGCTTCAACAAATAAAGAAGTTGATGCTCATATACCCAATTATCCCAGCTTGCCTCCCCAACTTATCTGCCAGCTTCACAATGTCACCATGCATGTGAGTTTTTTTTTACATTTGTCATATATCTGGATTTCTACACTTTCTGAACTGCTCTCAGTGACGGTAAGCTGTCATAATTCAGGCAGATGTGGAGACAGATGAGGTTTATGCTCAAATGACCTTGCAACCATTGAATCCGGTAATTATAGATTGCTACTACTGATTTATCAATCCGTTTTCTTTATATCTGCCAGACCTGGGCATATTCTATATCTAATTCTACAATGCTTTTCTATAGCAAGAGCAAAAGGATGCTTTCCTCCCGGCCGACTTGGGTACCTCTGGCAAGCAACCAACAAACTACTTTTGTAAGACTTTGACTGCGAGTGATACCAGTACACATGGGGGATTCTCTGTTCCTAGACGCGCTGCTGAGAAAGTGTTCCCTCCATTGGTTAGTCTCATATTCAGATCCTTTCTCTCCTGCTGAAGAAGTCCAAAAAGAAACCACAATTGGGACACAACCCAATGGTGGGTCCCACTTTCCGTCGCCGTTGTTCATTTCAGTGGACGGTGATCAATGGACTTTTCCACATTCCATTGGATACAGTATGCTTTCCTTATTTGTTTATATCGTCTAATTTATTAGACCTATCTTCTATTTTGTGCCTCTTGCTTTAGGACTTCACTCAACAACCACCTGCTCAAGAGCTGATTGCAAGGGACCTTCATGATAATGAGTGGAAATTCCGCCACATCTTTCGTGGTGGGTATCTTCTTTTGCTTCAGTAGTACAGTATGTGTTTTGCATCTAGGATTTTTATATTCTGTACTTCATTTTTTTTTTCATCCCAGACTGATATGTAACAAGTACATTGATTCATTTGAAAACTATTCACCTTGAAGTTACTCTTGGGGAAAGTTGTGGTCTGCCTTCAAGGAATTATAAACTTCTTCTGCTCTTTAATTACTGAGGATGAAGAAGTTGATACCATCCTGTTGGCCTATGTGAAGTTTGTGCCCTTGCTTTTGGATGATGGATGATGTCAGACAAGTCACATGATACTTCTTGGGGTTCATTTAACGCATTTGGTGCATTGTCTGCGGGTAGTTTATCCATATGTTCACTTTGCATTTTCACAATAAGTATGTGGTGCTTTTTCTTAGACCTTTTTTTCATCTCTTGAGTTTCCTTGAGAGTTGGTTTTGCAGACCATTCTTGTAAAGTGGATATTTCCTTTGGGAGATGGCCCTTTAACAGTTTATGGAGGAAAATGAACGTGAGAATGTTCTGAAGAAAATCTGCAGTGCTGAACTGGGAGAGAAAATCAAAGGGACCATCATATGGTGGAAACTTATCTAGAATGACTTTTAGGCATTATTGTGGATGGCTTGGTTTGTCAAAGGTGAATGGGACCGCAAGGCTGTCCTGTGAAACCAAAATTAAAAAATTTGGTTGTGCGTGCACAAATGGGGAGCACTAAAGTTCACTATTTTGGAGCTCATTTGGAGCCTTGTCACCTGAGGAGGAGTGCTAAGACAAATTAGGAATGCTTGTACTACATTGATCTGAATTTTGCTGAGTTCGAACTTAACCTCTGGTTTTTATGGCCCTAGTGACTTGTGTTATTTGAATTGTACCCTTTTTGATCCATCCATTGAGGTTTTTGATGTAGGCTGACTCATTAGCTTACACATAGCATGGAGTTTGATGTGATTGGCCGTGTGGCTTATACTAGAGATGTCGAGGAAACAGCACTTAGTACATGGAGATGCAAAGTTATGATTTCGCATTAGGGATCTTATCAAAATTGCAGGGAAGGCACTAGTTCAGGGGCAATATTGCTACCCAATGCATAATTCTCTTGCTATGACATCAGATTCCTTATTTATGCGCTTGTACTTTGATATGCTTGGTGAATGTTATTTCCTCATGAATGGGCTCAGGGAGTGGAAAAGTATTACACTTCTCCAAACTGCCAATTTATTGTTTAGCTTCGTCTTTGCCTATGAAAGTCCTGCAATTTTATATTCTATAGTAAATGGTGAAATGAAAGCTGCTATACTGTACATTATTCCCCATTAATGCTGAGACGTGAGATTGTAATATAAATTGTTCTGTGAAACATGAAAAGGCACTTTGGAAATAAGTGTTGTTTTTTCCTTGCCAATTGATTATAAAATGAAGGATTTCACATTTTATGGTTATGGTATCTGTAACCATATGTGTCCTCTAGCAGGTCATCTAGGGATGAAATTAATCTATCTGCTATTAGATTAAAAAGAAAAGCTACTCTATTTGTGCTCTCATTTGGTTTTGTATTCTGCAGGTCAGCCTAAGAGGCATCTTCTTACAACAGGGTGGAGTGTATTTGTTAGTGCAAAGAGGCTTGTTGCTGGCGACTCAGTCCTTTTTATCTGGTATTCTGAATCTTCCTGTTGGCCTCTTTGTTATGTTCTTGTTCATTCAGGTTCATTATAATGCATTGTTCCTTTTTCCCTAAAAAAGAAAAAAATGGATACCCCAAAGGAAAGGAAAAATAGGTATTGCTCTGTTTCTTCACATTTCTCACTTTTCGTACTGTTTATTAATATCAGGAATGAAAAGAATCAGTTACTCCTGGGTATCCGGCGTGCTAATCGCCCTCAAACTGTCATGCCTTCGTCTGTTCTATCAAGTGATAGTATGCATATTGGGCTTCTTGCTGCAGCTGCTCATGCTGCTGCTACAAATAGTCGATTTACTATTTTCTATAACCCAAGGTAGCTGTTCGGTTCACAGAATATCAATTTGCGTCTCTGATGCTAATTTGTTTGCATGGGTTAATTTATAGATTATATTTTTTTTCAGGGCAAGCCCCTCTGAATTTGTGATACCTCTTGCCAAATATGTTAAAGCTGTGTACCATACACGTGTCTCAGTTGGAATGCGTTTCCGAATGCTGTTTGAGACTGAAGAGTCGAGTGTACGGAGGTAGATATTTTTTTCCTTTGGAAATTCTTGGATGACAATTACTAGATGTTGGCTATGATTTATCCTGGCTTGAAATCCTTTAATATGTAATAATTTGGTCTTGGTGATGCAAAGGAAAAGTTTGAATTTCAGTGAAATTCATTGTCGGAAAAATTAGATTTCAAACTGTTCGAACAGAAATAGCAAAAGATTGATTTTTTGTCTCGGTTTCAAAATTTTTCTTTCAAGCAAAGATTTCATTCTAGTAAATAAAATGCTCTCCTCGATATTTTCTTTTGCTTTTCTATTTGACGCAATTTTCTGCTTGATTCTGCTCTACATGTAAATATTAGGATATCTTATGAACTGTTATAATCGCAAAATGGTTCTGGCAGGTATATGGGAACTATCACTGGCATCAGTGATCTAGATCCCGTTCGTTGGCCTAACTCACACTGGCGTTCTGTCAAGGTGTGTTGATTGTGGTTTATTTACTGGATAACTGGTTCATTTACTTATTATGGAAAATAAATGTTGCCCTGACTTTCTTGACGTTGAAAATGGATTGTTGAGTTTATTTCTTCATGAACTTCGTATTGTTATGGTTTTACCAGAGAAGATTTTTGGTAGAAGTGCCATAATGTCTTTCCGTTTCTTAATTTCTGAAGGTTGGCTGGGATGAGTCCACGGCAGGGGAGAGGCAGCCGAGGGTCTCCCTGTGGGAGATCGAGCCTTTAACGACATTCCCAATGTATCCATCTCCTTTTCCTCTCAGGCTAAAACGGCCATGGCCCCCTGGATTACCCTCTCTTCATGGTATTTTTTCTGCTAGTTCTTCAGAAATGACACAAGGTCATAAGGAAACCTTCAAGTTCATCTTTTCTTTCCACATCTACACCTATTCATTTGTACTCGGTACATATGGCACATGTAGACACGTTTGCGCTACACACACACAAAAGCATATATCTACCATTCTATTTTTTTTTTATAAATTGAAAAAAGAAAATTCTCTATGTGCACACATACATATTCTCTGTGGACTGTGATCGTGTACATACATGCACACCGATGATTACCTTTTTGTGTTGTGTGTTTCTTAAACTTGATAATGTTTTGCAGGCAACAAAGATGATGATTTGGGCATGAGTGCTCCTCTGATGTGGCTGAGGGATGGTGCAGACCGGAACATGCAGTCTCTCAATTTTCAAGGACTTGGGGTTTCCCCTTGGATGCCTCAAAGGTTTGACTCCTCCCTTCTTGGCATGCAATCTGATGTATACCAAGCAATGGCTGCAGCTGCCCTTCAAGAGATGAGGGGGGGTATTGATCCTTCAAAACAAGGGGCTGCTTCCCTTCTCCAGTTTCAACAACCTCTTCAACAAACTCAACAAAGCCTTCAATCGAGACCAAACCCTATGCTGCAACGACAAATAATGCAACAAACTCAACCCCCTCAATCCCAGCAAACGCTTCTCCAAGCGATCCAAGAGACGCAATCTCCAAATCATATTCTCTCTCATCAGTTGCAGCACCAACATTCCTTCAATGATCAGCAGCAGCAAAACTCGCAGCACAACTCACAACAAAACCAACAACAATTGCCTGATCAACAACAAACCCAGCAACAACAGTTCCAAATCCCTAATGTGGTCTCAGCCCTTTCACAACTCGCCTCCTCTTCACAATCCCCATCTCTCCAATCTATCTCTTCTTCATTATGCCAGCAATCTAGCTTCTCAGACTCCAATGGAAACCCCGTTACAACTACTAGCATATCCCCATTACAGAGTATATTGGGGTCGTTCCCACCTGATGAGAGCTCCCACCTCAACTTGCCAAGAACCAACTCTGCAACTCTTCCAAGGGATCACATGTTACCTTCTGCTCCTTGGCTCTCCAAGAGGATTTCTATTGATTCTTCTCTACCATCAGGAGGGCCAATTGTATTGCCCCATGTGGAGCAATTGGCTACACAACCCAATATGGCACAACACCCAGTCTCTTTGCTACCATTTCCAGGAAGAGAGTGCTCAGTTGATCAGGAAGGTAGCGTTGGAGACCCACAAAGCCATCTACTGTTTGGTGTGAACATAGACTCTTCATCTCTCATGATGCAAAATGGGGTTTCGGCTCTTAGAGGACTGGGTGGAGATACAGATCCTTCGGCTGCTTTGTCATATGCGGCATCAAATTTCTTAGGGAATCCGGGAACGGATTTTCTGAACCCAGGGATGGCGGGTAGCGGTTGCTTGAATGAATCTGGGTTCTTGCCTTCACCGGAGAATGTGGGTCAGATAAATCCACAAAATTTTGTGAAGGTAAAAGATGCTGCATGGTATGCTTTGTTTGGTTTTGTTAGTAAAAGGTTGATGCTCAATTATTTTTATGGGTTCTTACTCTTAGAATAACAGAAATTTGTTGGCTTTTTTTTCTGGTTGTATTGGGATTTGGTTGTACTGTCAGAACTATATTTTCAGGTTAGAATGAAGCACTTATGGCCACATATTCCATACAGTTTTACTGAAGTTGTTTTTTAATATTTTTATTCTGGAGAACATGATTTTCTTCCTTCCCCCCTTCCTGTTCCATAATTTATCTTAGGCCAATGTATCTCTCCTTTAATTCATATGTTTAAGAAACTACCAAACTGCTACTACAATTGTCTGTTGGATATTCTTCTGGTGTGGTCCTTGATAGTTTTTCCTTTGATATGTGTGGTGTGTACCATGTTTTTTGATCTAGATTTCATGGTTTACCTTTTCTAATTAGTTGTAAATTATTTTTAATTACCGAAAGAAATGTAGGTTTAAATATATTTGCCAGGACCTAGGCGAGGCTATGAAAATATATGATTTTTTGTTTCATTTGGGTTTTGGCTGCTTTTACATAACTTTTAACCTGTATTTCTTCAGTATATAAAAGTCAACTTCTACATTCCTTTGCCATGCTCCTCTTTTTTCTTTCATTTCTCATGATTATGTTGTCCCCTTTCTAGGTTTGTAAGTCAGGGTCCTTCGGGAGGTCACTGGAAATCACAAGGTTTAGCAGCTACCTTGAGCTGCGCAGTGAGCTCGCTCGTATGTTTGGCCTTGAAGGCCAGTTGGAGGACCCTCTGAGATCAGGCTGGCAGCTTATATACATCGACAGGGACAATGATGTTCTTCTCCTTGGCGACGACCCCTGGCCGTAACTCCTATATCTCTTTACTGTTTAGATTTATTTTTCTTGCTACTTTTTGTATGCTAAAACATGTCTTGTGGAATTGTGACTTTTGGGAATATATGACATAGTTCGGTTTGGACCTAAGTGTGCGGTACTCCTTTGCTAGATTCAGGATTCCTTCTTTTGATGTATGGTTGGATACCAATTGGACTGGGGCTTGCATGGACGTTCACTTGGGTTTAGTTAATCCCCAAACCATCCATCAGAAGGGACATTGGTATAGCCTTGGACTATCCATATATATATATATATATA